>JZKD02S1790606.1:346323-361023 GCA_000966675.3 Picea glauca | reverse complement strand
GAGGGATAAGGAAGGGAAGGAGTTTGACGGGAGGCATTCTACGGAGGTGGAAGGGATGAATTTTGGAGAGCTCTGGATTGGCAGAGAGAGTGAAATTTTGGGAGTAGGATTGATACAGTGCACCGGATTTGTTGGGGGTTTTGGGCACAGAGGGCCAGGATATCCGTTGATATCCTGGAGCTAGGGAGTTACCTAGTTGGCAGGGAGGAACGGTTTTGGGTAGTGTTTTTCAAGAGCGGGAAGGAAGCAAGCGGCGAACAAACGGAGGTTAATAACATCAGGTTCAGGTATTTATTTCAAATTTATGCATTGTTTTAATTAGATATTAAATTTGTCCCTGAGGTGTAGGACAGTCGGTGACGGAGTGTGTTGTTAAGCCACTCCGTGATGTTAAAGTCACCGGTTCGAAACCTGCGGGGACAAAAAATCCAACCATGTTAAGGGTTGGTGTGGCTCAGGCCGGGTGCGATCCCCGGGTGATTTTGACGGCTTAGATGCCCCTGAGTCTCGGTTTCTCAGCCACAAGTTAATCGCAGGTCCTGCACAAATTAACAAACAAAAAAAAAAAAATTAGATATTAAATTTATTATTCATGGATAAATTTACATGCGTAAGTGTTAAAATATTTTTCGAATTATTGAACTTTCATAAACCTAGTAGAAATTACTGTCTTGTTGGTAGTATTACTAGATGATTAAATTAAAACTGGCCATTACAAGAAATTTCCTTCTCAATGCTTCATAGATTTGTGTTTAAGGTGGATCTACATTGGTTTAATATTTTATATTTGTCATGTACATATGTACATATATAATAAAAAAATGGTTGTTGTCATGTAACATAACATAATGTTACGGGACAATATCTCTAGATATTGGAGTGTAGAGTACCTAGCTACTATGAATGCAATAAAATAATTTTTTAAATAATTATAATAGTAATTTCAAAATTCATAATATCATGTATTTGAGTTTTTGTTTTTAATGCACACTTACATCGCCTAGATGCGGGTGCTAGTCTGGTACACCTAGCCTCCACTCATGATGCCTCCAACATTCGGATTGATGGCCACCTGGCTCCCGCTCCTCTCTCATCCCATGTGATTTAAATCCATGCTCTGCTCAAGGACTCGAGCATTTACTCCATCAGCCATTACAACCAAGCTCTAGACGCGACGAGGTAAGATGGCGATGAATTTGGCTCTGCAGATGGTGTGGGAATTGAATGCTCAGGGGAATTTCCATTTCAACTTTGGAAACTTCCATTTCTGTCTCATTTGGCATAGACTATGGCTTGCACTTATGCTCGACGAAATTCTTCTTGATACACATAACTCCTATGGTTGGTTTTCTCTCGCCAACTCTATCAGTTTAACCCTGCTCTTGTCTCGGTTCATTGTTGGCAACTACAAGTTCTGCAGGGTGTCATGGCCAACACCTCAGTTTCTCCACAGGCTGCTCTTGGTTCCTGCAATGCCAGGTGCATGTGTGCCACCCCTCGCCTAGGGAGGGGAGGTCGTGAAAGCAGAGCGATTGGCGCACATCTTCAGCCTGTCGTGGTCAGTCGGGAGGGATACAATCATTTGGTCCCGAGCTCTATTCGAAAATTGTTGGATGATTGGGAGGAGGAAATGACCAGATTTCATCATGCAACCCAACTTACTCAAAGGCGACGAAGGAGCTATTGGACAACAATAAACATTTTCCGCTCCCTTCTTAGTCTTCCTGGTGTGTTAGTTTAGAGCCCCTCCAACTCTCCACGTTCTCCTAGAGCCCACTCACCGTCCTCGGATGACCAACACAACAACTCGGCCCCCTCAGATTCTAAATGCAGAAAGACAACAGGGGCTCAATCAAGCAGGCAAGGTGCACAAGCGAGTGACATCCAGAATCCCCCCCCCCCATGCAGAAAGTCCATCACAATGATTTTCCACCTCCATCCTCCTTCATCAAAAGCACGAGACTACCCACCAAGGAAGCACAATCAAGCTCCACCAACTCCTCCAGCAACAACAACTTCATCGAGCGCCCAATTGTAGAAGAAATTCCCCCAAGGGGCCCACTTGGTTAATTTTCATGCTCTTGTTAGTTTTCAGGTTTCTTGTAATTTTGTTTAGTTCCATTTTTTATGACATGTCAAGCATTGCAAAGACTTTTGGTCTCATTTTTTAGAGCTTGGTTTCCCTTTATGGGAAGGCTAGTTTTCCAAGTTTTGATTTCCTAGTTTCCCAATAAGAGAAGGCTCAGGTCTTTAGAACTTTTTAGTCAATCTCTCTGAATGACTCTTCCACCTCCCTCTCAATACATCCCATACCTCTTGAATGTACTGCTACTGTATTTTTAATGGAATAGATCACGAATTTAAAAAAGAAAATGCACACGTACATCGAAACAAATATTTCAACAAAATGTATATATTTTATGTAAGATGAAAACATATTATATAACATTTTCTTTTTTCGATTTTCTATTTTAATATATTTTTAATTTAAAAATATTATTTTTTTTATTTAAAAAAAAAGATATATCTCATTATAAAATAATAATTTTATATATCCTAATAAAATAATTTAATTGTAATTAATAAAATAATTTTAAATGCTTAATGTAATTGATTTATGCGTTCATGCACACTTACATCATATGGAACACTTCAACGATTTTAAAATCAATTTAAAATTGAATAATATATTAGTCGAAGAGATTAGAACCACTTCAAATAAGTGTAATCATATAAATAAATAACTCAAATAAAAAGTAAAGAGTTTGGTTTACTTCAAATACATATTTGTATTCTAATAGTTTTTTTAATTAAAAATTGTTTTTTATTATTAATATAAATAGAATTTTCACTGATGTTAATCATCATCCATACAAAAAAAATCCTAAAGTAGTTTTCACAACTATGATTTAAAAATTAAATGAGATATGACCTAAATTAAAACATTTGTAACCACATGAATATTAGTTAAAAATCGTTGTCCATAAAGTCATAACCCCTATTAAAAAAAAAAAGTGTAACAACTTAAGCATAAAACATTGAGAAGCAATCATGTTAACATTGGGAGGCTAGTCATGATCATTTGGATGTTGAGTAGGAAACTACAATTACAACTGCAAAATTAATTTTTCATAGAACTTACTCCAATGAAAGTGTTATTGGTTTTATGGGTGGTTTTTAGTACACATTTTTTAGTGGCATGAGAGCCTTCTAATCTTGTAGCAAAATTTTCTTTAGTTGTGAAATTCATCGATATAGAAAACATGAATTCTCCTAGATTTGGAACTCATATAGAATTTTCAACGATTTATGTCAATTCATAATTTGGGCAAAACCATTAGGGATATTGTTCCACCATGAATGAAACATGGATTATGGTGGAACTCTAATCATCCTTGAATTTTCTATTGGATTCTATCAGATTTGTAGGCAGAAAGAGAATAATGATTCTCAAAAATAACTTACTCCATTTAGATGGGTGCATTGACAATAGTCAAATACATATATTTGTGACATCTTGAATTTATCTTTATAACCAACAACTATTCTCCTCTATTTTTATTATTTACAACTTGAAATTCCCAAAATATCATAATTCTCACATCAACGAGACATCCAAAAAAGAGTGGCTCTTCTATTTATACAATTAATTGATGTAGTGCAAAACTATGTTTGTTTATTTAAAGTTCCCTCCTCCAATGTTTTGATTCAATGCAAAACTACGTTTGTTTATTTAAACTTCCCTCCTCCAATGTTTTTGTGCTATCTCCAAACTAAAAACTATCATATTTATTAATTTTGTAATTCTTATTAAAGTATAATAATCTCATTTTAGAAATAGAGATATGAAATTTTATTTCTTCTGCAAAGTTAAGGTAAAACCTACATGTGGACCTTGGCATGTCCTTAAACTATAATAGGGGTTTTGTCTCTCATTGTCATGTATGGTAGTAAGTTTGATTGAGTTGAAATCTACAAATGATCCAAACTTTGGTAGCCTCAATGATGACCTAGTTAGGAAGGAATAGAGGCTTCCAAGAGGGAGATCGTGTTGAAACCACCTTTGGACCCAGAGTATCTATAAACTACTTCTAGTTGGTTGACTACAATTGGGCTGAAAAACTCACAAGGCACTAGCCATTTGGTAGGAGTGGTAGACTACCTAGAGTTATCAACAACCCTGAAATAAACATTGAACATGTTTTCCAAGAATTCCAATGTGTACCTCTTGGATCATTTCTTTAAATGCAATATTCATTGGGTGAGATACGTTGCAAATGATTCTTTTATTTTGAGGGGAAAGAAAAAAAAGGAAAAAGAATAGAAAAAAAAATAATACTCAACCACCTTTTTTAAACATCCTTGAGAGGTATCTCCACTTACCTCTGCTAACAAACATTATATTTTTCTATAGCCATGGAGTTTCCTTAAATAAAAAAATGATGGAATCTTCCCATTGGGTTAATTGGACTTTAATTGTGCTTGCATTACGATTTTTTGTGGTGCATGTTGGTTTGTTGCTCATTGCCCATTTTTATGCTAGTTTCCATTGTTGAGCATCACCTTATCACTACCATTCATCTGTCTTGATTTCTTGATCGGCCTCTTATAAGAAGCACATGGAATTCTCCCAAGAATGGGAAGGCCTTGCCCTTAAAATAATTCATTCAATGCAAGTATTGCTTAATTAAAAAAAATCCAAAAACATGAGATATTAAAACATGATAGATGCCCTCTCATAAGTTATCAACATTTTGTTGAGTAGAAAATCCACATAAAAGCATACTAAGAAAATAATTTAAACATGCTAGTGATTATTCCAACTGTGCATATAAACTCTTTGTTGCAACTTTTCTACTCATAAACTTATTAGTCCCTACCTTTGACAGGGACTATAGCTTTCAGTCATATAGTCAAACTACGTTGACCTCCTATTATTAACCCTCATTTCTAACGAATATTCAATTTGTTTTGAGAATTCCATATTATCTTGATTTGGTTTTAAAAACAAATTTATTTTTTCATTTATTAAATTTCATAAAAATGGAATTTTTTATTTATGATTGGTTGAGAGCAATGTGATGTGAATTTATTCCCTTGGTGTATGCTATTTATTTTTCTCAATTGTCAAAATTAACAAATGAATTTAAGAAAATAAATTTGCAAGTGGTCACTTTTGTAGGCTTTGTCAAGCTTTGACAATGTTGTTGTTAGGGTCTAAACAATGATGCAGTCGAGGCTCTAACCTTGCAGCGGGCCATAATTTTATCTCACCACCTCACCATCAGCTCTGACCATTGCATAAGGTAGTAACCTTATCTCACCACATCATCTCTTGGCTAGTGCTCACTACCTCACTGCCATGTATGCCCTCGCACTTGTTGCACGCCTTCCTCTATGCAAAACACAGTAGTTGAGTATTTAAGATTCTTTAATCAGAGAAATAATAATAATAATAATAAACCCATAACTACAAGGAGACATAAAGATAAAGATTAACTTGATCTTGGATTTGAAGAACAAGGAGAAACAACAATTGCTAAACAAAGATTCCCCAAGATTTGAAGAACAAGGAGCAACAACAACTTCTGAACATAGATGCCCTAAGAGGAGTCTGTTGGTGGTGGAGGAGTATGCAAGGTTGATTCCTATTGGACTCTAGAATTGCTAGCAGAAGCACTACAATGGAGGCAACATTAGGAACACCCACACAATCAAAATGTATAATAGGTAAAAAATATATATGATTTATGAATCAATTATCTAAGTGAGTTCACGAACCAATCTCCAATTTTTTGTTCTACTACTCTTTAGTTTAATCTTCTCTAATGACTTGATATTTTTGTTATAATACCATGAGTTACATGCTCTAAATAAGCTTTACTTATTATTTAAACAAGTACTCTATACTTCCTTTCAGACTTGATATTACAGGTTCTTTTAAACTTTTATCTATTAAAAATAGAAATGTTGTACATTACTTATTTCAGGAACAAAAACAAACTTTATAGTACTTACAACTTGAAAGAAAAAAGTATGAGTTCTCCCATGAGCAACCTTTATGAATTGCTTGCATTTCGAGACTCTTCCTCTAACTTCTTTACAAGATGGAGAGCAACCACGTGCAAGACTTTTGTAGCATTGAAATGGACTAGAAAATGAACCCTTAATTTCATTAGATAATCTAGTTTCCATAAGCCCAAGTGCTCATAAATTTTTAGCAATACCTGAAATAGAAGTTGGAACATATTTTGCGAAGTTCCCACCTGGATTTCTACATAATTTTGATGCTTGAAAGCTTAGTATAGAAAGTTTCTCCAACTCCCTGGCTCTCTCATCCTTTTCTATGTACTCATGCAATCCACAAAACATTTCATAACCTTAAGGGATGAGGGACCAAAACAAAAAAAATCCAAAATCATGAATAGGGTCACGATAAAGACGATAAACTGGAAGTTCCTTGGGATTGAGGAATGTAGCCTTGGCAGCAACGGGCCCATACTTGATGACATGCAGGATGATGAGAATGATCCAACATTGTTTATCAACGATGAAACCAATAGCATTACAAACACCAGCTCTCTCCATATCAAAATAATGAGTGACCGTGACTTGTAGCGTTGCCACGAGCTCAACAACCTTACTCAACTCCTTTCTCTACTTCTCTTATGTTGCCCCAATCTTTGTATTTGCCTCATCAATTTCCATGGATAGTGTTCATTTTCTCCAAACTTGGTTAGGTTTGGATTCCACATTTGTCAATACAATGATAATCCAAAATCATGAACAAGGTCACGGTAAGGAGGCTAAATTGGAAGCTCCCCGCAATTTAGGAATGTAGCCTCAACAACAACAAGCCCAAACTAGACGACATGCTAGTTAGTGAGAATGATCCCACATTGTTTATCAACAATGAAACTGGTAGCATTACAGACATCAACTCTCTCTTTATCAAAATCATGAGTGGAAATGACTTGTACTGCCACCACGGCCTCAATAACCCTACATAACGCCTTTCTCCACTTCTATGTTGTTTCCCAAAATTCTTTATTTGCCTCATCAATTTCCATGAGTTATGTTACTTTTCTCCAAACATTGCTAAGTTTGGATTTTGCATTCATCAATACAACGATAAAAGGATTACTAAACTTGGATTCAGTATTAGATAAAAATATTATACAATGAATAATAAATTCAAGTAATAATAAAGATATTAATCCAAATATTTGTACTACATAAACATGTTCCATATTAATACTATAAATTAGTACAATCCTACATAAACAATAATGCATGCTTATGCTCTGATGTTTTGACAACTATCTCTAGCATGAAATTTGAAATCCTAACTCTGCAGCAATGTCATCATGTCCATATAAACTTCCATGTTTTCCATTAAACCTTACAAATGAAACCATTGTGCTTGAGATATGTTTTTTCTTAGATGATGCAAATCACTCTACATACACTACACATTATACGTGTTTCCTTTGATGTCAAATAATTAGCACAATGATGCATTGTTTTCAACGACAACCTTTTCTGTATAACCAAGGGGCTCATTTTTAGTTTGATATTTGATTTATTCATATCCTATTTTCTACTACAAATATGGAGAGGCCACATTTACCCACACACATGGGATACCTTTCAAACGTTGTTGCCCACAATACAAATGGTCGTATAGCTAGCTCATATGTATGGGTAGTGATTCGAAATCAAAATGTGAACCAATGGCGATCTATCCTATACTACCTATTTATTTGAACTGATTATCTAGTAAAAATGGCTTCTACTAATGATAGGATAGAAACAATATGATGCCAAACAGAATACAAATCATATATTTTTAATATATATACAAATTGCACATAGTTTTTAACATATTTAGTATTAAGACATTTTTTTATAAATAAAATAAAATTCTTTATATGTTTAATTATTATTTTTTAATTCAAATAAAATCTAATAAAACTATATAAAATGATTTTTAAAATTAACATTATCAAAAATATTTCTTCCCCAGAAAAGAATCGAACTTTCTATTAAGATAACAAGATGTACATTCAAAAGGTGTTATTGTGCAAACTTGATTTGGGTCATCTGGCCAAAACTCCAAATGGGAAAATACAACGTTGTCCTAAACATGATCTCAAAATATATCATAAGTACATCAATAGATGTCCAACAAATATGACGCAGACCACCACCCAGGGCACGTCCGCTCCCACCAGGACCTTCTTTTCCCCTCGGCCCGAAGAGCTAAATTGCTCCTCAAATCCCTTATTGGGACTTTTCTGCACCCATAGGATGTTCTCCTACGATCTCCTTTTACTTTATCGGGAAATCGGAACTCACTTGATCGCGAGTCCTGCGCTCACGGATTCGGTCTCACAAATCTCTGAAACCCGATGAGTATTCACTTCACGCTGCCCTTTGATCTTATCGGGAATTTCCCCATCGGGAAATTGGAACTTACAATGTCGTAAGTCACTTACCTCGTGAATCCCCGATTCCCGATCTCCGATGACACCTGTCCTCTATACTGACGCCTGGACCCCACACACCTGTAGCGATCGGGAAATCGCTTATCGAGAATTCGCGATTTCTGTTGCACAATTTCACAGCCCTCTCCAAGTGTCGATTCCCGATGCACGTGAGATCTCTCTCTCCTCCACGTCACCGTCTCCCTGGCCCACTCTATCGGGTATCGCGAAATCGTGATTTCTCCTGTCACGATTCCGTTGCATGCGAGAACCCCGAAACGCCGAACCCCAACTCCTCAGGATCTCGTACCATGTGTTCTCTGCAACGAACGGTTCTGATCCCGTCAGGAAATCGCTAATCGCGATTTCCTTCTACGCGAGTTTCTCGACCACAGAAACCCCGATTCTCCGATGAGCTAAGTCCCGATGACTCACTGGCTCCTTCTTTGCACGCTAGGCTTAAGTCTTGTGCAGCTTTCCTGAGATCTAATGGTCGACGAGACTTCGCGGCTTTCGTTTGCGAATCTTGACTGTCTATTTCTCCTTCTGATGGTTTCTCTGAAATGGCTAAGTATTTCTTCTCGAGGCTTGCTCTCCAAGCCTGCGCCTGTAAACTCTGCTCGGTCCTTCCTTCTACACAGATTTTTGTGCTCTCCTTCACGGTATCAAGAAGTGTTAACCCTCCTGAGATTTTCCACTCTGACTCCTTCAGATGGATTCGTGCACACTCCTCGCACTCAACGTTCAACAATTTCTCAAGTGTTGAATCCCCTCGACTCTGTGCACTTTCTGCAGCAGCAGTCTTCAACCCCCTTTTCTCAGATTGACAACTGAGACTCCTTCTTCAGCCTGTGCACTCCTCGCATGGCTTCAATAATCTAAATCAACTTCTAGGTGAATGAGAACAAGAGTTAGACTACTGAGCCTTCATCAACGCACTCTATGCGGATGAATTCGACTGCACTCTTTGCAGGAATCTCTTGGCTCAGATAGAGAAACAATTGAAACTCATTCAATCCTCTCTCAGACTTCAGTTTCAAAACATGAAATCACATGCACAACATATATCAAGCAAATACATAACAGAAAGAAAACATTCATGAGCACATAAACCATATACACAGAGAAACAACACCAACCATGAATTTGAATCAGAACTTCCTTCTATTAACTCAAATGCATGTACATGGGTGTTCTTCACAATATTCTCTGCTCTGCTCTTCTCTCTCAATGTTGGCTAATGTTACAATGATACAATGAGGGTGTCTATATCCATTTTCCCTCTCGAACTTTAAACTATCAAATCTAGAATTAAAACATCTATCTACTTACATTAACTGTCTTAAATGCCTCATCTACCTAAGGACGAGAGCTATTCGCTCAAGGTCCATTACAATCTACAAAGTGTGCCTCATTAAATTTCTTCACATTAATGTTTGTGCAACAAGATCAAGGTGCTTTCAAAATTTGGTGTTGGCGTTGTCCAGCTATCTTCTGCTCCATGATGGCTCGCTTGATGAGTTGGCGATGCTCCTGCATCATACTCCTCGGCTTTGAAAATTTTCATGGGCTCCTGTCCATGAGCTCCTGCACAGTCTGTCCATGCTTTTGTATCTCTGCTTTTGTCTCCCAGCTGGCATCCTCCACTGGGTGATTCTTCCACTTGACCAGATACTCGAAATACTGCTTTTGCCTGGTCTTCTTACCCACTCGCTTGTCCAGTATGCACTCCATATGTGGCTTTTTTGCAATCGACATCTGCTCCTGCCACTGGATTTCTGGTTGTTCATCAGTTCCAGCTCCTGCTTCATCAGCACTGTATGGGTATAAATCTGAAATGTTAAATATCGGAGATATCCCGATGCCATCCAGTAACTCAATCTCATAAGCATTCTCTCCGAATTTTCTCAAGACCTTGCATGGCCCGATTTTCTTCATTTTCAGCTTGTTGTATGTTCCCCTCGGGAACCTTTCTTTCCTTAAGTGCACCAGAATCAAATCGCCAACCTCCAACTGAAGTTGTCTCCGGTGCTGATCTGCTCTGCGCTTGTACTCCTGATTTGATTTCATCAGTCGTTGCTTCACCTGGATGTGAAGTTCTTTCATTGCCTCAACAAAATCTTCTGCACTAGCGCTGCTAGTCGCAGTCTGTTCTGACTCCCTGAGTTCAGAAACTCCTCTCGGTTGTGTCCCATACACAATTTGAAATGGACTTTTGCCTGTACTTCAATTCACTGAATCGTTGTATGCGAACTCCGCCTGTGGCAATATGTTGTCCCAGCTGCTATGGTGCTCTGTCACCAAGCTTCTCAGTAAGTCTCCCAGACTTCTGTTGACGACTTCCGTCTGTCCGTCTGTCTGCGGATGGTAAGCTAAACTAAATGCCAAGTTAGTCCCTAGCTTCTTCCATAGCGTCCTCCAGAAATGCCCAATGAATTTGGTATCCCTGTCTGATACTATGCTTCTAGGCAATCCATGAAGTCGAATAACCTCCTTGAAAAATAAATTTGCGATGTGTGTCGCATCGCTCGTCTTCTGGCATGGAATGAAGTGTGCCATCTTTGAAAACCTGTCAACCACCACAAATATGGAATCAACACCTCTCTGCGTCCTTGGCAACCCCAATACAAAATCCATGTTGATCGCCTCCCATGGTCTCTCTGGTATGGGCAATGGCTGATAAAACCCTGCATTCTGCTTTCGCCCCTTCGAATGCTGACAAATTCGACACCTGTCAACAAATCGCTTGACCTCTGCTTGCATGCCTAGCCAAAAATATGATTCACTCAGCTTCACGAACATTTTTTCATGGCCAAAGTGTCCGGCCAATCCACCACTGTGCTTCTCCTTTAGCAAGTTCTCCCTCATGGAGCAATTCGGAATACACAGTTGATTGCCTCTGAACAACAATCCCTCCTGGATCATATAATCTATCCACGGGCTTCTATCTCTGAGAACTGGATTCTCAGCTGCCTCGTATGCCTCTGCAAAATCTGCATCACCTACATACATGTCTTTAAGATTTTCAAAACCCAATGTTTTGACTCGAAACTCCTGCAGCAATAAACACTTCCTACTCAAAGCATCAACCACTTTGTTAGCAGTCCCTGAAATGTGTTTAATTACAAACGTGAAATTCTGCATATACTCTACCCATTTTGCGTGTTTCTGATTCAACTTCTCTTGTTGACTCACAAACTGCAACGCATGATTATCACTGTACARAACAAATTCCTTGGGTAWCAAGTAATGCCTCCACTTCTTCAATGCCTRTATGATAGCATAAAATTCYTTATCATACGTTGAGTACTTCAGCTTTGCTTCATCAAGMTTCTCACTGAAATATGYGACTGGTCTGTCCTCCTRACTCAAGACCGCTCCTATGGCATATCCACTTGCGTCACATTTCACTTGAAATGTCTTCTGGAAATCYGGTAACACCAACAYTGGTC
Organism: Picea glauca; assembly: GCA_000966675.3. NCBI lineage: Eukaryota > Viridiplantae > Streptophyta > Pinopsida > Pinales > Pinaceae > Picea > Picea glauca. The sequence continues at coordinate 349,085 of JZKD02S1790606.1, read as the reverse complement.
RTTYCGTGATCTTCCGCTTCAACAGATTGAAGCTCTTCTCAGCCTCTGTTGTCCAATAAAAAGTCTTATGYCGCTTCTTTACTRTGTCCATCATCGCTGCGCTAATTCCACTGAAGTTCCTAATGAATTTCCTRTAGAAACTTGCCAATCCGTGGAAACTTCTCACCTCGAAAACATTTCTCGGTGATGGCCAATTCTTAATCACTTCCACCTTACTCGGATCCATCTTCAACTCATTCGCCGAAATAACAAAACCCAAATAAATGAGCTCTGTCTTCATAAATGAGGACTTCTTCATATTAATCAACAGCTTCTCCTGTTGTAGTCTTCTCATTACAATGGCCAAATGCTTCAAGTGTTCATCCTTCGTCTTACTGAAAATCAGGATATCGTCCAGATATACGACGACAAATTTCCCGATGAATTCCCTTAGGACTTCATTCATCAGCCTCATGAAAGTGCTCGGTGCATTTGTCAAACCAAATGGCATGACCAACCATTCGTACAAACCTTTGTTTGTCTTGAATGTTGTCTTCCATTCATCACCTTCCCTCATGCGAATCTGGTGATATCCGCTCTTCAGATCAATCTTTGAAAAATAATTTGCCCCGCTCAGGCAATCCATCAGATCATCCATTCTCGGCAGTGGAAATTTGTACCTGATGGTAATTTTGTTGATCGCTCTTGAATCGGTGCACATTCTCCAACCTCCATCTTTCTTTGGGCTAAGAACGTTTGGAACAGCACACGAACTCAGGCTTTCTCTGACCAATCCTTTGTCCAACAAATCCTGGACCTGGTTCTTGACCTCCTCGTTCTCCTGCGGCGTCAACCTGTACGCAGCTTTATTCGATAAACTAGCTCCTGGTATGAGGTCGATGTGGTGACTCACACTTCTCATCGGTGGCAACGAATGAGGTAATTCATCCACGATGATGTCAGCAAACTCTTCCAGCAGTTCTTGAATCTCATCTGGTAAGTCATCCACTCTTGTGCTAGTCAGAACAATCCTCGGTTTCCTGACCACAAAGAATTGTGGATCTTCTTTCTTCTCCATCTCTGTAAGAAGTTCCTTCCCACTCATGAGAAGTATCGTGTTGCTTACTTCAGACTTCTTTTCTTTATCTTCTTTCGGAAGCAACCTATGTGTCCTCCCGTCCTTTTCTAAGGTATATGTGTTCATCCTCCCATCATGGACCACATTTCTGTCATATTGCCATGGTCTACCCAGCAATACATGACATACATCCATGGGAATGACATCACATAAGATCTTATACTTATATTCATTCATTTTGAATTCAACTAAACACTGTTTAGTGGCACTCACCTGATGTCCCTTCTGTAGCCATGATACTTTGTATGGGCTCGGGTGATCAGTTGTCTCCAGCTCCAGCTTTTCCACCATCTCGGTCGAAACGAGATTATCTGTGCTACCACTGTCCACAATAACCTTGCATTTCCAGCCCTTGGTTTTGCATGTGGTTTTGAAAAGTCTGGTCCTTTGAGCTGAGTCCTCCACCTCCTTCCCAGGTGTTAAGAGAACTTTATGCATCATCAACAACCTTCCACTTTCTGTATCTTCATTCTCAACATCATGCCTCTGCGCTTCAGCGATGTGAGCTTCTCCTCTGCCCTTTTTCCTATTCGGACAGTCAACTGCTTTATGTCCATCCTTTCCACACGTGAAACATGTGATGACTCCACCTCGGCCTCTTCCTCTACCTCTGGTACGAGGAAAAGTGTTTGCGTCAGCATAGTCTCCTCGCTGTTCATTATGTTTCCCCCTCTGTTCAACATATGGCTGTCGCTGTGAGGTTCCACCTCTTTCAACCTTACCTTGAGGTTTCTTCCATTCCTCCTTGGGTTTCTGATATTTTTCCTGGGCAACTGCCTTTCCTCTGGGATGACTTCTGCCTTGCCCTCTCTGACTTTGCTTACGGCTCAGCTTCTCCTCGGCTTTCAGAGCCATCTGATAGGCATCCTCCACCGTTCTGATGGTAACCATGCTTAATTCATCCTGGATATCGTATCTTAAGCCATTCAGATATCTGGCGACCTTCTCATCATCGCTCTCCCGATGACCTGCTCTGATGTTCAGTCGATAGAATTCCTCAGTGTATTCTTTCACTGTCATCAGTTTTTGTCTCAGGTTCTGCATCCTCCTGAACAGATTAATTTGGTAGTCTCTTGGGATGAATTTTGCCTTCATCTTCGCAATCATTCGATCCCAACTTCTGATCTTTTGTTTGCCTTTGGAACGTCTATCTGCTTGTAGCTCGTCCCACCATAATGCTGCATGTCCCTTCAACTTTGTGACAACATGTCTAACCTTTTTATCCTCTTCAATATCCTCATAATCGAAGTAGGTATCAAGAGCTCTGATCCAATCTAGAAGCTCTTCTGCATCCAGATTCCCCTCATAGACTGGAATGTCCATCTTCACCTTCGCACTCATCCTAGCTATAGCTTTAATTAATCGCTCATTGGTTGCATCTTCTGCTGCAACTCCTCCTTGTGGTACAGCTTCAGCTTCGCCTTCGGAGTCACTCAGATCTCCTGTATTGGCTGTGCGTCTCTGCGCTGCTTCCATATCTTCCATTCTAGCACGAAGATTTCGTATTTCCCTCTCCATTTCTACATTCTTTCCTTGGCTACTTCTTTCTCTGGACATTTCTCTTTCCCTGGACAATTCCCTTTCCCCCTCTGGATTGGGTGATTGTCTACCTCTTCTCGGCGGCATGGTGAAATTTTCTCTTCTC
>JZKD02S1790606.1:332117-345718 GCA_000966675.3 Picea glauca | reverse complement strand
ATTTCTCAAGTGTTGAATCCCCTCGACTCTGTGCACTTTCTGCAGCAGCAGTCTTCAACCCCCTTTTCTCAGATTGACAACTGAGACTCCTTCTTCAGCCTGTGCACTCCTCGCACGGCTTCAATAATCTAAATCAACTTCTGGGTGAATGAGAACAAGAGTTAGACTACTGAGCCTTCATCAACGCACTCTATGCGGATGATTTCGACTGCACTCTTTGCAGGAATCTCCTGGCTCAGATAGAGAAACAATTGAAAATCATTCAATCCTCTCTCAGACTTCAATTTCAAAACATGAAATCACATGCACAACATATATCAAGCAAATACATAACAGAAAGCAAACATTCATGAGCACATAAACCATATACACAGAGAAACAACACCAACCATGAATTTGAATCAGATCTTCCTTCTATTAACTCAAATGCATGTACATGGGTGTTCTTCACAATATTCTCTGCTCTGCTCTTCTCTCTCAATGCTGGCTAATGTTACAATGATACAATGAGGGTGTCTATATCCATTTTCCCTCTCGAACTTTAAACTATCAAATCTAGAATTAAAACATTTATCTACTTACATTAACTGTCTTAAATGCCTCATCTACCTAAGGACGAGATCTATCCGCTCAAGGTCCATTACAATCTACAAAGTGTGCCTCATTAAATTTCTTCACATTAATGTTTGTGCAACAAGATCAAGGTGCTTTCAAAATTTGGTGTTGGCGTTGTCCAGCTGTCTTCCGCTCCATGTTGGCTCGCTTGATGAGTTGGCGATGCTCCTGCATCAAAATACATAAAAGTAGAAGTGCTAAAAAATAGAGTCCTCGACTCGATCGATCAAAGAACCATCAAGATATTCTACGCAGACAAGATCATTTGTAGAAATTTGGAGCACCCCTTTTGAGAGGGAATCAGCCTGAATATTTAAGTCCCGGTAGAAATGAGAAAAGTAAATATCATCGAAAGTTCAAGCAATGGAATGCAACTTCTGTCCTAACAGAATCAAATCCAAATGATGAAGTTGTGTTGTATCGTTCATCCACCCAATGCATAATTTAGAGTCACCATAAATATGACAATTGAAGACCCTCTTGACTATTGCCAGCTTTAGAAGCGCAAGGAGGGAAAATAATTCTGCTAAATTGTTGGAGTTAGATCTGGTGTTGGTTCTCCTGAAAAAGTAGTGTGTTGGAGTTAGATATAAGGAGAAACTTAGACCACATTTCTTTTATGGGCCTTGAAAGGCCCCATCAAAGAACCCCCATGGCTTGGAATAATCAATGCAATGAGGAGAGAGCATTCTCGGAGCTTTAGTAGAAGGGGGAGACTTATAATATTGAGACAGAGCAATAACTTATTGTGAGACTTTAATGGTCGGGAAAGATTTGTTTTCAAACAAATGATCATTATGAGCCAATTACAATCCCCAAGAGTCTAATAATGGTAGAGCTTTCCAACCATATAGCCTAGTATTTGAGAAAAATTCTTTGAAACAATTAGAAATGTTATCCTTTGCCCAGAGCTTTAGAATACTTGTGTGCTTCTCCATTTCAGCCCAGAATTGTTTGACAAAGGCACAATGTTTCCTCTGCCTCGAAACAAAGCTAGCAAATACCCGAACCCTGATATCCAATTTTTTGAAGTCAGTCCCTAGCTAAAGCTCTACCTTTGAGAATCAACCAAAAAAACAGGATGGCCTCGGGGGTCCTTTCATTTTCCATATCTGTCTATACCACCAAGAAGGATTATCTTCATCACATTCCAACAAAGAGGATAAGTATTTGAGCTTGGAAAAGTATGACCCGCTGGACTGTGGAAAGGACCAAGTTAGTTCATCATGATTCTCCAATAGATGAATGTGATCTTTCTGGAGAGCTGAGGTGAAATTTAACCAATCAAGTGTCGAAGTGTCATCAAGATCCAAGTCTGCAGAAGTGAGCCACACTTGATTCCATATTCTCGACACCGCCCTATTAGCCAATTGGTTCAGAGTGTAAATACCTTTCATTCTAAGAGCCTAAATATCTTCCTCCTCCAAGAAAAATTTTCCATCGCAACCAACGATCACATCAGGGCCAATCCTCACATGTATACCATTGTCGAACTTCTAGGCTAGGTAATTGTCAATCACTAGAAGACAAATCCCTCCACTGTGATGATGCAATGATGAGGTGCTTATTCTTAAGTTGAATTCAATCCGCTACTGATAACGAAGCAATATATTTGGTTATCAAAATATTTTTCCAGGGGCCCTCTTGGGTGAGAAATACCCAAAGAGATTTGGCCACAAGGGCCTGCCCAAACTTAACTCCCTTCTTAAGACCCCAACCACCACATTATTTGGGCTTTGTAAGACATTTCCAATTTACCAAATGGAGGCCCTTATAATCCAAATTTCTTTTCCAGAGGTAATTGAAACAATATTTTTTGATACGGGTGAGTATTCTTTTAGGAATCTGAGTCATGAGATGCCAATAGACAGGGATCGCTTCCAAAAATGATTTAATGAGAACTAAGCGACCTCCTCTCGAGATCCAACTATTGCACCATAAGTTCGCCTTCCACTCCACGTAAACACTAACCATGACCAGTCTACAATTCCATATTTATTGGGCTTAATGGCATAGCCCAAATATTTGATACCGTCCCCTATCTCCTTTTGATCAAATGGAAAAGAGTTGGAGAACAAGGCACTACGGTCTTCGCTGCTAGTAGGAATATAGATGGTGGATTTCCTTTCATTGATAATCATCCTTGTTGTTGCACTGAAACGATTTAGTATATTCTTTAAGGTCTGGCAGCCTGCAACAACAACAAGACAAAAAATTAATACATTGTCTACAAAAATTAAATGGGTGAGACTTGTCATAGAATCAAATGTGATTCCATGAAAGGCATGGGTTATACGAGCTTCTATCAAGGCCCGACTTAGAACTTCCATCACCAAAAGAAATATATAGGGGGATAAAGGACAACCCTGTATGAGTCCCCTACATGATTTGAAGAAAGGTTAGCCAACACCATTGGTTAAAAGTGAAAAGGAGGTTGAAGTGACTCCCACCATAATTCACTTAAAAATCTGTAAATCAGAACCCATTTGTAACAACAGTAATCCGAGAAACAATCAGGAGACTCTATCAAAAGATTTTGATAGATCAATTTTGAAAATTGACACATCATTCTTTTTTGTTTTGATAGTATGGAGTCCTTCCTGCGTTGCTAAGATGGCTTCATGAATTAAGCGACCTTTTAGAAAGTCGAATTGTTCTTGGGAAATGAAGTTGGAGAGAAAAGGTTTCAATCATAATGCGACAATCTTATAGTGAATTTTATAGATATTGTTGCAAAGAGAAATGGGTCAAAATTCTTCAAAAGTGGCGGGAAGATTTTATTTTGGTATCAAAACTATAAAATTAGTGTTTATGGTTTGTTTTAATTTTCCCTTCGATCTGATTTATTCCATGACACAGAGTAGATCCTTTCCCATAGGCTCAAAAAAATCCTGATAGAAATCTGTAGTCTAACCATTAAGCCTGGGACTTTTATCTCTTATGAAAGTATCCAAGAAACCACAAAGCTCTTCCTTAGATATATCCCTGGAAAATTCTCTGTTGTCATCATGTTCGATCATTTTTGGAAAAAAATATTAAAGGACACAACATTTCATCAATGGATTCATGCTCTTTCTCAACAAATAGTTCTTTGAAGTGTGACACCCCTAGCTCTGCAAGCTATGGGAAGCCCTTTTTCTTGTTCCCAAGTTGATCCTCTAGTTCCTAGATAGTATTGCAATTTTTCCTATGATTTGAAAATTTATGGAAATACTTGGTGTTATGATCACCTGCTTCTAACAATTGCTTCTCAATTAGAATGGACTGTCGCTTGGCTTCCAACTGGCAACAGTTTTCCATGATCCCTTACCTCTGTAGCCACCATCGGGTTTCCAATTGCCTGGTCATACAAGTCCTCCAAATATTTTTCAATAAGTTTGATATCATTATCAAGAGCTTGTCTATGGTTTTTATCCCAAACTAATGCTACCTATTTCAACTTCTATAGATTCTCCATAAAGTGATCATTGGCTAGCAGGCCACTTATCAAAGAAAAAGTGGTCCAAGTGGAGTAAACTAGTTGCTTAAATTCGTAAATATTTTCCCAGCTGGAATTATACTTGAAGGGTGATCTCGAATTGCCTTCTGATTTGTCGATTTCTAAGAAATTGGGCCAATGATCGAAACAACAGATTGAGCCTCCCCATGAATGGTAATTGTAAAGGGTCTGGAGAAAATCTTCTTTGATGAGAAAACGGTCTATCCATTTGTGTAATCCTTTAACCCCACTCTGATTGTTGAACCAAGTAGGCCTCAAAACCATAGGTTCCACATCTACAAGGTTGCATGCTTCAAATTTCTCGAGAAAGTAGTTTGAGAGTTTGTCCTCCTGCTCCAACTTGCCCCAAATCTCATCTTTATTCACAGTGAAATTTAAATAACCTCCAAGCACCAAACTCTCATCCATAGCTAAATTGTTGCCAAATGTTTTGTTCCAGAAAGCCTCCTTTCCAGCATAGGGCCCACAGACATGGATAATTTTAAAATGTCGATTTAGCTCAAGTCTAGGGATTTATGTTATGAGGCTAGAAACAATGGAGAAGGAATTAGTGAGGCTAGCCCTAGGAGACAATCCTGTGATTAAACCACATGACAATCTCGCAGAGTCCAACCTAATAAACTGCCAACTAGGGAAGAGGCTCTCAAGATCGAAAAGGAAGTAGTCAAAAGAACCCATGGTTTCTCGGAGAAGTATAATATATGGTTTAGAGTCATCACAAAGTCTGCATAGGGATAGTTTTTTGGATTCCCCTCCTAAGCATCAAATATTGACAAATAAAATGATCATGGGGAAACCTTGTGCAAGGTCACCCCTGCTCTAAGGACCCAAGTTATGAGTTTTTGTTTACCTTGATAGACCTCACGAGAAGCTCGTTCTTAAGCATGATTTATTGTAGACTTACGACTAGCTTTTGAAGGGGCATAATATTGGACACAATTTGAGCCTAAACCTCTCGAAAAACCAAAACCATGACCCCTGGGCAACATGAGGTAAGGCTCTCTCCTCGATGAGTGAGATGAGGGATCCAAGAGATTTAAACTAGGCCTAGGATGAGAGATGGGGGGCATTGGAGGGGTCAAACAAGGAGGGAAGCTGAGAGGGAAATTGTCAGACAAATGAGTAGGAACATACAGGGATACGACTACATTACGAGGGGGGATCTCATGTCCTTCCCCCATTCTTTCAATTGAAGCATTAATAGAAAAGGAAGAGACAGGAGCTGCGAAAGTGGTTTTCAAAATGGAAGACTTACCAACATCTTGGAAAGATAATGTTGTCACATCCCAAATCACCTCCAAGTTGTTGCACTGGGACTTCGTAAGTTCCATATCACATGTTAGCTTGTTTAATGTCGAAGTTGTCCCCACACCTTGATCAACTTTAACCAATTTGCTAGTGATATGAAATGCATGTAGTGTATGAGTAAGATCATTATGGACCGACAACCGCTCCTCGACAGGATGTAAATCAACTAATTTAGAAAAATCATGAGAAGGCAAGGAAGACCTTTTGCTAGGAGAAGTATTTTGTTATGGAGATGGCACTGTCTCACGGGCATGTGCTAGGCTAGATTTTCAAAAGCTCCAATCACACTATGCATGCAAGTGATCCACACAATGACATCGAGCACATTAAAATGGAAAATGGAGATAGTCTAGCTTTTGCGCGTAGATTTTATCCCCTAGGGAGATATCCATGGATTCATATAGGTCATTCCTGGGATCAACATCCACTAGGATTTGTGCTATAGATCGGTAGTTTGATGATTTATATCTCTTGTCTACTGTGATGAAGTTTCCTAGGACCTCATTGATGGCTCGAAGTCCCTTGTCCGACTAGAATTCAATGGGAAGGTTCAAGAGCTTAATCTAGATAGGAAGGTTGGAAAGGTTCTCCTCTCTAGCATCGAAAAGAGGATGCCATGGCTTTGAACAGAAAAGTTGGTGGTCCGAATACCACTAGCTTGCAAGGATATTGTCCTTGTCAGACTTAGACTAAAATATCACCCCATCCAACCTTTGGAAAGAAGGTGGAAAATCGGGAGGTAACCCAAAGACAACTGTCATTTTGTTTCCATCTAGGCCAAGACTGTGTTGTAAGCCATTCACCTGCCCAAAACTTGTCCACTATGGCTCAACCATGCAAGTTTACAATTTGAAAAACTTGCAAATATTCTTCGCCCACAACAGCCACAACTCTCCCACCCCTAGATTTTATAGTTATTTATTCTTTATTATGAAAAAATTAATATTTATAATATAAATATAAAACATATTTTTCAATAAAAAAAAAAATTAAAATTTTCTTTATAATAATTTTATGTTTGAATTCTCTTTATTACTAATTCAAACTTACTGTGAGTCTCCACCAAACGTCATTTTTCAAGACAAATCTAATGATGTGTGATACACATTTGATGTAGCGTGAAGATATCTCAATCGAAATTATTATTAATAAATATGTGAAATAAGTATGATATCCACGTCTAAATTACTATATTAATAAGTATGTGGTCAAATTATTTGAATTTAAAAAAAAAATGTATTATAAATTTGCAATGCTAATTAATATAATATCATTCCAATAATGGATATAAATTTGATATATAAAAATTTGATTAATATTAAATAAAATTTGATAATAATTAATTATATTATTTTATTAATTATAATAAATCATATATTTTTATAATATAAATTATAAATATTATTACCCAAAATAAAAATTATGTTTTTTTTTTTTAATTTATACTCACTTCTTCTTTTTTATAAATGTTAGTACCAAAATAAAAATTATATATATATATATATATATATATTTTAATTTATACTCACTTCCAAGAAGAATGGCTCCTCTTAAACTTACAAGAAGTTGGAAATGGTGAATTTACATAGGATGGCAGACTAAGTTTGAAGTGGTTCGAAATGTAGAGGAAGTCCGACATCTTTTTAAAGAGATAATAATGTTCTCAACGATGCCCATTTGAAATAAAAATATTGTTAAGTTAGAAAAAAATCATATTATTTTTTGTTATTTAAATTATGATTAATGATATAAAATATTTTAATTATTATTAATACATAATAAAAAAAGTCACTTTCCTTGTCAAATAAAATTATATATTACATCATTATTAAATAAAATTCTATATTACATTATTACATATAGTGCATGTGGTGGCCACCTTTCAAGTATGGCCACCTTTCAAGAGAATTGGACATTTATTATAAGAACTTAGGACCATATCATTGTCACCTAAGGCAGTTGCAAGAGAAGCAGAGGTAGCAGCATACCTTCCAGCTCATAAGCAATTCTATAAACCACCGTTATTACATATAATGAATCCAAGGACCAAAAATGATGTCAATTTCCTCATCAAATAAAATTCTATATTACATATAATAAATCTAAAAACAAAAATACAATTACACGTTAAAAATAATTATAATAAAATTCACTTTGAAAAAAAAGTTATACTTTACAAATAAAATAAAATTATAAATAACAAGTAAATTATAAATTATAAAATATAAAAGTATATATTACATCTTCATTAAATAAAATTCTATATTACATTATTACATATAATGAATCCAAGGACCAAAAATAATGTCAATTTTCTCATCAAATAAAATTCTATATTACATATAATAAATCTAAAAACAAAAATACAATTATATTACATATAATAAATCTAAAAACAAAAATACAATTACACGTTAAAAAAATAATTATAATAAAATTCACTTTGCAAAAAATAGTTATACGTTACAAATAAAATTATAAATAACAAGTTACCAAAATATATATAATGAAACTAAGTCACACAATAACGATAGACCCATAAAATACAATATATAATTAATGACAAAGTCACAAAAATATATAATGAATCTAAGTCACCTAACCAATAATTACGGTGTACATCTACTATTTACGGGAAATGACTAAAATTAATGGATTTTTAATTATAGATAGATTTTTAATGGACAAGATTTCGTATGTTTTGAATTTTTTTAGTTGTCACAACAAATCAAAGACTGTGATTTCAAGCATTAACTTCCTTGCATGACAAAAGATGTTCGTTCGTCATTAAAAATAGTGATTAGCATAACAATAAGGGTTGTTCAGAGGTGTTTTAGTGCATTTAAATTTAGGTGTTTTATTGTGATTTCGTTTTTTACAGGGCGTCATTTTTTTTACCAACGTTTTTAATATGAATAACAATAAAAATAATTGTTAGTGGGTGGGTGCCTGGTCGCGTGGATGTGAAATGCTAGCATCTATGTCGACGTTTCAATTAACCAGGCATGGTGTGTCAACATTTCAATTAATCGTTTCAATTAACCACAAGTATATCTCTTTTCGTGCCGAAATTTTTATGCTTTAACTCTGCAGGTTACCATCGAGCATTTCAATTAACTCTGCAAGTGAAATTGGATGTAATTGTGCAAGTGGGAAGGTTAACATTGAGTCGAGGCCGAGAAGCAAATGGAGTTGGGTGTCATCCTCTAGGAAGGTAAAGGTGGAGGAGTGACTTCCACAAGGTCTGTTATATGAAAACCAGTTTTTTTTACTGTTTTCGCCTTAGGATTATAGTCAGGATTAGGATTCTCACTGTTTTGACTTTTCCAGTAGAAAATTTCTCAATATATTAATATATATGGTGTTCTAAAAAATGTACAAAGTTGTAATATTACATCCCTCTCCAAAAACCACAACTAAATGGTCGTACCAAGACAAACCCTCAAGTGCTTATTACATATAGTCGAACCCCAACAAAGGGTAGAAAACAAAAAGTGAAACATAGTTACTTTTAACACTAATGTAAAAGTGGGATCCAGATCTAGCAAAATATCAACAACCTCCCAAATATGCATGTGGTAACCAGTCATAGATAGAGGTGCAAATATAGTGCGGGGCCCTCGTGGCCATCCTGCCATTTGTTGTAGTGGATCATCCCTTTTGGCACCTGTAGAGATTTTTTTGATAAGGCATCCGCCTCCCCATTTTCCTCCCTGTAGATGTGATCATATCTAATAGTGTCAAAAGATTTTATAAGATCCAAAATCCTGTCCATCCAACCCACAAGTGAAGTGACTTGCAAATTTCCCCTATAATTCATTCAATCTATCACATTTTTTGAGTCCCCCAAGACTTGTAATTGATCAATACCCAACCGATATGCCAAGGTTAAGGAAGCCCACACTCCAAGGATTTCAGCCCTTGTGTTTGTGCCCGACCCACAGTTGAGCGTCCACCTGTAAACAATATTTCCAGATAGCTTTATAACACCCCCAACCCCACTCAAAAGCCCATTTTCTTGGGTTGCACCATCAAACCAACAAATGAAGGCCAAGGTAAAAGCATGTGTCTTTTTTATTCTAGTGCTTTTCATTTTTCGAGGACACTGAGCAAAGGAGTTTTCCACCATCCCTCTATTTTTAATGGAAACCCCCTGGATGGAGGGAATATGAGATTCAAACAAACACTTTTTTCTTTCCAGCCAAATGTGCCAGTAGGCCAGTGAAGGAAGAGTAATATAAACCTTTTCCTTTTTCAACCAGGTGTCTAAACAATTTGTTAAAGAGCTACCTCCCCAAGGTGAACTAAGGCTAAAAACTATATGTAAAAATTGCCATAGGTGGTGGGTGAAAGAGCAGTTTACAAACAAGTGTAGAGCAGTCTCAGAGTCCCTGTAACATAGTGGGCAAATACTTGGGCCTTCCCAACCTCTTTTCTGCAAAATATCCCAGGTTAAGATTTTGTTTTCCACAACAAGCCAAATACACAATTTGATCTTATAGGCTAGATCCAAGTCCACAAGTGTCTCCTCCACCCTGCAATCTGTTGAGGCCACAATTTTTTTGTCAGAGCATTATAAACATTTTTGACAGAGAGAGTGCTTGAATGGTCTCCTCCAATCCAAATTAAGATATCATCTCTAGGCTGGAGATGGATGCCTGAATCGATAAGCGCCTTGCAAAATGAATTCCATTCGGTAGCCATGGATCTCGAAAGTCCCAAATCTATGCTGCTTTTCCACTATTTTGTTATAAACCCCATGGAGGACTAAGCCCTGGCTTGGAAAATATAGTGGATATTTTTATTCTTTAAGGCCACCAGAAGATCCTAAGAGAGTAAAGAGGAATCGCCGATGCCCATAATCTTGTCTAGGCCGATTAACACGGAATGCCCATTACCAGGATTCCAACTTAACCAGTGAGTAATGAGAGGAAGTGATTTCAACATTTTTTTCCAAATCTGCGAAGTCGAAGGTTGTATAATTGTAGTCGATTTGAGCCAAGTTGCAACTGAGTTATAGGGGAGATATTTGTATTTGATCACCTAGTGCCAAATCCCTTCTTCCATCAAAACACGCCATAGTGAGTTTGCAGCCAAGGCACGATTGAAATGGAAGAGATTCCTAAGGCCCCAACCTCCTAAGTGCTTCGGTTTAGCAAGTATCTCCCAGTTGCAGAGGTGAAAACGATGTGCAATGCCACCACCTGACCAGAAAAAATAGAAAATCAATTGACCAATCTTTGAAAAAATAAAAAATCAATTGACAGAAACAGGGACTGCCTCTAAGCCCATCCAATAAACGGGTTGTGATTCTAAAACCGCCTTTACAAGAATGCAGCGACCCCTAAGTAATAACCAATGGCTACATCAATGTTTAATCCTGTTTTCAAACTTAACAATAAGCCATCTCCAATCCTCGATGGTTGATTTCTCCGCTTTTATGAAATACCCCAGATATCTAAAACCTTCGGACAACTCCACAAAATTGAAGGTAAAATCTTCCTTAAGCTTTTCCCGAGCTTCCCCTTGTACTTCCGAGTGGTGGAAAGTTGACTTATTTAAATTTACTTTTAGTCTCGAGGCACAACAGAAAATATTCAATAGTGATTTAATCACAATCCACTCCTCTAGTGAAGCCTTTGTCATGATGAGAATATCATTGACAAATATAAGGTGAAGAATTTTTATAATCCTGGAGACCTTAACCCCCGTCAAGCTTCCATGTGTTTGTTCTTTCTTCAACAACAGGTTATGCTTTCCATAACTAGGATGAACAACAAAGGCGAAAGCGTACAACCTTGTCTTAAGCCACGTTCACTCTGGAAAAATAGGGAGGTCTCACCATTTACCAGAACAACAAAAGAGGAGCTAACTACACAACTCATAATCCAGTTTGTGGAAGAAATGCTAAAGCCAGTTTGGACAAGAATTAAGCGAAGAAAGTCCCAATTTACATAGTCGTAAGCTTTTTTTAAATCCAACATTAAAATAAGAGCTTTTAGCTTCTTTGATTTGATACTATGTAGACATTCTTGCGCTGTCCCAATGGCGTCCAAAATTTGCCAGCGTTTTAAAAAACCAAGTTGTTCGCTCGATAATGCCCTCGAGAGAACAAGTTTTATTTTATTTGCAATCACATTTGCTATCAACTTATAACATAAATTATAGAGCGCAATGGGTCTGTAATCACCAAAAGTCATTAGTTTATTCTCCTTCGGAATCAACACCAGGAAAGTAGAATTTAGTGAGCTTTGAACCTTTCCTTTGGTCCTTGAATCCTCCACTAGTTCCAGCAGATCATCACCAAGAATGTCAAAAAAGTGGATGAAGAATTCAATCGTCCATCCGTCCGGGCCTGGACTTTTATCTTTTGCAAATAGCTTTAAGATTTCCAAAATTTCCGGTTTCATGCAATGGCGTTCAATGTGTAAAGAGTCTTCCACTGTGACAAAATGAGAGAACAACCTGACAATTATAACTTGCTCTGCAGGGGAATTATGGGAATCAACTTTGAACACACCTTTAAAGTGTCTATTTGCTTATTTTTTGAGTGCCTCTTGCCCTCTATGGATCTATCCATTCTCATCCATTATCTCCCATATGTGTTTCTTGTTCCTTCTAGCGCCAACGTAGTTGTGGAAAAACTTTGTGTTTTGATCCCCACATTTCAACCAGACTGCTCTACTTTTCTGTCTCTAGAGTTCCTCTTCTTGGAGAAGGATTAGATTTCGTTCTGCCTCCAAGGATTTTAAGTGACTATCATATATAAGGCCCATCCCACCCCTCTGCAGTCCCGAGTAAGCCACCCTGAGCTCCTCCTCTAGTGTTTCCAACCTGTGTTGTTTTGCACGTCATTGAAGTCTTGCCCAAGTTTTTATCCGAGACTTTAGCACTTTCAATTTCCACACAAATCTGTGTTGGAAATCAGGTTCCACCAAGAAATTAGTGTCCATCCAAAGCTCTTTTACTGTAGTTGTGAAGTCTTCCTCTGCCATCCAAGATGGATTTAATTTGAAAGAATAGGCCACCAGAAAATGTTGAAAATCAAATTGAGCTATAACTAACGTGTGATCCAAGACATATGGGAGATCTACCCATGATCGATACCTGCCCACTTCACATAAAAAACTTTTCGAAACCAAAATACGATCCAACCACTTTGCAATACTATCAACCCTAGATATGCCATTTCTCCATATTGGTACCACATCATCTGGAATCATATCCACCAAATGGTAATCCTGGAGCAGAAGTTTAAAATATCCCGCAAGCTTATCCAAATGTGCTGTTGCTCCCCATACCTCATCAACACTTGTAGTGAAATTTAAATCTCCTACAATAAACAAGTTTCTCACTATTTTTACTTACTCTTTGTGTTTTTCAGTATGTTTATAAAGCAAAATTAACCTAATGAACTAAATTACTCCTACTACTATCATCGCCTTTCAACATTCATCGAACACAAAAGTTTTCCCTATACTAGTCATAAACAAATCTTTCTTTGCCACTCCGCTCCAAAAAGAAAAAAACACCAAATAAATAAAATTATGTATAACAAATTCAAATCACATAAATATAAGCAACATAACTATACTTTTTGAAGAGATGTCAATGTTTAGTTTGTTGATTTAATAATTTATTTACACTTTATTGAAAGGGACTACCCACTACGCGGCTATCTCACTGGTTCAATACGTTTCGGTGTTGGTGAGCTCTATTTTATGTAAATTTCTTCAAAAACCCCCAAGCCAAGAAAAATGGAGAGCAGCATGGAGATTGTGATGAGAGACGATGGACTGTTGTCCCTCATCCTAACGCGGCTGTCGGAGCGGCAGGATCTGCTATCGGCATCCATGGCGTGCAAACAATGGAACGACGTGCTCACATGGGCTGCCCACAAGCTTACAATCAGGTCGCCTACACTTCTCCCTTATCTCCTTTCCCGCTTCAAACACCTTAAGCACTTGAATCTTGCACAATGCTTTGATCAATTACAGGATTCAGATCTCGAAATGCCCTCCGAGTGTCTTAAAAACCTCGTTATATTATCATTAGGCAACCCTGAGCAGCCCCAGGAATGCATTTCAAATTTAGGGTTTGTTGGGTTTGTGAAAAATTGTAATCTGCTTGAGCAGGTTGCCTTGTCTTCTATACCCAATTTGTTGGATTACGGCATTGA
>JZKD02S1790606.1:283505-320495 GCA_000966675.3 Picea glauca | reverse complement strand
GAACAACAGTTTTTAGAGATCTATTACTGCTAAGTACTTTTTCTATCAAATGTTTTGAATATTTTTAGTACAATGATCATTGTGTAAATGCTCATTGTTTAGTACTAATGATGCAATTATTTACAAGATAGAAATTGATCTCTTCTAGGAAATGTTCTTGGTTGTTGTCTTTGTCCTGGGTAGGTTACTATGGAGGTCACAACACTAGAAAAGTGTTGCTCTTGTCTTTTTGTTCTTGTTTTATTCCAGGTAGGTTACCACAGAGGAATGATTGGTCACAAGTGATAGCCCTAAGAGGGAGCTATAGTGACGGTTGCAGGAGGAAATGAATTATATGGTCTCTAGTTTGAGACATGGGGAAGGATATCTAAACATGGAGTTGTATACATGACAATATACATCCATTTACCGAAGACGAAGAAGACAAAGTTAGAACCTTTCGAAAATAAGGATACTTTTGTGGGAATTAGAGTTCAAAGGAGCCATAGTTTAGAGGGAGTCAACCCTCAGGATCTAGTAGGGAGGAGCAACCCCCCTCGCCCCCACCTAAGACAGTTCATAGGAGATTAGAATTTAGAGGAAGTCAGTAGATGTAGAGGGAGAAGATGGCTTCAAAGATTCTACAGACTTAGAGGGAGTCAAGATTCAGAGGGAGCATGCAGACTCAAAGTGAGTATGATCTCAAAGAGAGTCGGTTGGCTTAGAGGGATATTCAATCATTCATATGGTGTTCCCCCCCAGATCTAGGTGGGAGAGAGACATCTCCCAAGACTAAAAAACATGTGTCATGAGTTGATAATGCCAAACAGAAGCTTCAAAAGAAAGAGGCTTCTAGGAGATGTGATCTTGCTATAATGATAGAGGAGGCAACCAGTCAGGAGGAATGGGTATGGATTTTGTCTCAGTCACAAAGGGAGCAGCCAATGAGGCAGACTGGACAACAATACTTACTCCAATGACAGAGGGAGTTGGCCTCAAAGTTCGAGATGGTATCATCCCTTGCTTGATTGGTGATTTTTTGAAGGGGATATTTGGGAGTGTTATGAGACACCTCGCTTTCTACCTGCCTTCAGAGTTTTTTTCCCTAGAATTCTGAGTGAGGATTCAACTCTAGTGTTTGGTGTGGAATTTAGCAGTGGAGGCGTGCAAGGGCCAATTATCAAACCTCTTTACTACATTTATACCTTGTTATTCAATATTTATTTGGTCCACCACTCATGGCATTGAGTCATTATACTAGTTTATTCTTCGAGGCTAAGACTCGTGAACCTCCCATAGTTATATTTTGGCCCTATGTTTTTTTATTTGTCTAATTTATAGCTAGTTTGGCTACAACCTTCGGACTCATAAACAAATCATGCCCAAGGCATGGTCCTTCTTCCCACACCAATTTTTTTTGTTTATCATTCCAATGGAGATCATGGACATATATGTTTAAAGGGACAAACATAGATGCATTATCTCTAGTGATTATTAATGGGTAAGGTCAATCCCATATTATGTTATGTAATTCCCCTCTTCATTGCCTTTCACCCTTGTCTATTATTTGGGTTTGGAGACCCATTGTTTGCATTATAAAGACACCATTTGGCCCAACCTATGATTTTCAACCTCGTCTTCTTTTAAGCATTGTGTTTATATTTTGTCATCATGATGAGGAGACTATATGTAAGTCATCATGATGAAGAGACTGTATGTAAAACACTTGATATTGTATGCTTGATCTATGCAATTAAATTTTGGTCATTCTACCAATGGCCACACTTGACCTTTGTATAAAATTATCTAACTTAGGCATGAGTTTTGTATTGTTATGGATATCACTGAATTTTGGTATACAACCTATATGTTTTGACCTTGGGTTTGGGTTGTGTGTACTCATTTGAGAATCCATTTTCCCTTCATGGCCTATCTATGGATATTGATTTCGAGCTTGGATTATGCTTATTTTGTTGAACCATTTGTTTTCTTCCCTAGATGAACTTAATTTGTTTTGGCCTTCATTTGGCACCAAGCATAATTCTGTCATGCCTTCACTTTTTTTTGGCCCTCTGCAGGTGTTTTCCTTTGTCAATTCTTGAGTCTTATGCTATTGATATCAATATTTCCCAAAGTGTTCAACTTGTGTGGTGGTGCACCTACCTCTATGATGGATCACAAAGATTGCTTGGAAGGTAATATTTTGTTTGTATGTCACATGTGTATTGTTGAGAAATTGTTCAATGATTGGTTTGGATTATTTGAACATAAAATTGTAGGAACGATGGTTGAGTCTAATTTTCAATGCATATAGTTGACTACTTTTTGCATATAGTTTAGGCCAATATTTGATTTATTATAGAAGCAAGATAATGTGTCATTTTGAAGGAACTCATACTTTGAAGTATGGCTTAAAGGTTGATATTTGTTGTAAAGGTGGTTTAGGGATCTAAACGATTGAAGGTGAAATGTGGTCAATTAGAGTAAAATTAATGTATAGTGATACATAAAATTCCATGGATATTCCACTGGAATATCTCATCACAATAGATCTTGTATTATTTTAAAAGTATTTTATTATCAGGTTTATTTCCTTAGATCTCAGATTTATTATCACTAGCTTATTGCTCAAATTAATGGAATGACTAAAATACAAAAGTGTAAGACTAAGAAAATGAACACACGATCCACACAAATGAACACAATGTTTAAGTTTGTGTAGCTGCGGAAGATATTATTCCTATTGTATTTGATCATGTAAAAACCCTAAAAGCATAATATTAAATTGTGTTTGTAAAGTCGACCCCATTGTGGCTAATGTATTATTAGAAAAGTGACTTTTGTACAAGTCGACCTTAACATGTTAAGAGGGTGGTTCATATTGTATAAATAAGAGGCCATACACGTCATTTGGAGACACACTCATCTCACACTCATAACACAAGGAAAAATTCACTATCCTTGGAGGAGGAGAAGACACAACAACTAGGGTTATCTATTTATCTGTTTTCTGGCACTGTATTGACATTGTACTTGGTTGATGAATCTATATTGAAGAAGTTACTGGGTTTTATCTGCCAAGAGGGTTTCCTAGGATAAATCTGTGTTTACTTTCTTTACTGTGATTGTCTCTCTTTCAATGATCCTATATGCAGTTAATGGGCTAAATAATTAAATAATTATGTATATTGTTAATTGCTTAAGTTAAATCTCAACATGGTATTAGAGCTACTCTGAAATAAGCTAGTTCACAGTCTAAGAATAGATCATTGGGAAAGATAATGCTACAGGAAGACTCGTCTTGGCTCATCACATCTTTCCCACATATTAGTTTTTTAGTTTTGCAGTGCTGGAAAATTAGTGTTTCTGCATGAAACCCTAAGTGATGACGTCACCCCTTTTCTGAAGGATGTAGGTCAAAGCAAGTCCACCAAGAAATTCTCCTAAGCAGGGCACACCTTTTCCCTGGATCAGATCTACAAAATTCTCAAGAAGAAAAATTAGAGTTTCCTCATAAAACCCTAGATCTAGACGTTTATACAACTACAACAAATATTTGAGACATAAGCTCACCTTGGCATAACACACCCTCTGGTAAGGTCTAAATCCATATTTTGCAAAGTTTTCAATATTTTTTTTTTTGTTCCAGGAAAGATGAATTCTAGTACCAAGCTTGATGATAAGCTTGAAGGAGCTGATAACTTCCAAGCATGGAAGTATAGAGTAATGCCCATTCTGGAAGAGAATGATCTAGAAGGATTTGTGGAAAATGAATTTGAAGAGCCATAGGGAGATGAGGCTAAAGCAAAGCACAAGAATAACTTGGTTAAAGAAAAGAGGATCATTGCAGATTCTATCAAGGATCACTTGATCTCTCATGTCTCATTGTTGAAGACTCCAAAACAAATGTGTGATGTGCTATCTCGTCTATATGAAGGCAAGAACATAAACCAAAAGATGACCTTAAGGACACAACTCAAGAATGCGAAGATGCAAAGTTATGAGACCATCCAATCCTACTTCACGAGAGTGTATCAGATAAAAGAACAACTTGAAGCCATTGGAGACTCGGTTGAAGAAGCCAAGATAGTAATGACCACATTAAATGGTCTCCCAAATTCTTGGGAATATTTTATTCAAGGTATCTGTTCCATAAGAAAGCTAACAAATCTTAGCAGGTTATGGGAGGATTTCACTCAAGAAGAATCCATATTGGAGGAAAGAGAAGAGAAGTTGGGAAATAATGATGAGCAAGCACTTTCAACTCATGAAACAAAAGGAAAGGGCAAGAAAGAAGTTCATTCCCACAGGAAATTCCATAAGCCACATAAGACTCAAAAAGATCAAAAGGATTATTCAAGTTACAAATGTTTCAGCTGCCAGAAGACGGGACACATTGCAAGAGATTGTCCCCAAGAAAACCATCTGATCAGAAAAAGAAATTATCAATTGCACCATGCTCATACCACAGAAGACGATGAACTTGATCAAAAGAGAACAAAAGAAGATGATAAACAATACCTTTTGATATCAACTCTTACAGGAACAATCAATCATGGAAGTGACACATGGCTTATTGACAATAGTGATTCTAAGCACATGACTGGTCACAAGAATTCTCTTTCAAACTTGATTCAGAAGGATTCACCTCATAAGGTGAAGCTTGGAGATGACTATCAATATCCCATTAAAGGAGTAAGAGAAGCTTCCTACAAGTTGGATTCCGTAAAACCTATAAAGATGAAAGATGTATTGTATGTACCTGGTTTGAAGAAAAATATCATTTCCATCTCAGTATTGGAAGATGAAGGATTAGATTCTCCTTTGTATATGGTGAAGTTCTCATGTGGCCTAGAGGAAAGACTATTGATGATGCAGTTATGATTGGTGTCCAAGAAGGAGGTCTATACAAATTGAAGGGACACTCAAATTCAACTCTAGTACACAACACAATGAATCCAAGTGAGCTATGGAATAGAAGACTTGCTCACATAAATTACAAGGCACTATCGATCGTGAGAAATATGGTAATAGGTTTTACAGAGATTCAAGTGAACCATGATGGCGTATGCAAGGGATGTGCACAAGGAAAGAACATGAAGAGTTTGTTTCTAGGTAGTGACATCAAAGCCAAAGAAGTATTGGATATTGTGCAATCAAAGGTATGTGGACCAATGTCAACCACATCATCTAGTGAGTATGTATACTATGTTTCATTTATTGATGATTACTCATGTAAGACTTGGATTTATTTCTTGAAAGTAAAAAGTGAAGTTTCAACAAGTTCAAGGAATTCAAGGCCCTTGTAGAAAATATTGTTGAAAGGAAGATAAAGGTCTTAAGGTCAGATAATGGAGGAGAGTTCACCTTTGATGACTTCAAAGCATTCTGCAGAGAGGTTGGGATTAAGAGGGAGCTCACTACTCCCTTCAATCCCCAACATAATGGTGTGGAAGAAAGAAAGAACCAAAAAATAATGGAAGCAGTAAAGGCCATGATTCATGATCAATACTTACTGATGCAATTGTGGGCAGAAACAACTAGGACTGTTGTATATGTACCGAACAAAACACCTCACTGTGTAATTGGGAACATGAAACCAAAAGAAAAGTTTACAGGATAAAAGCTAGAGGTCAACCACTTGAGGATATTTGGTTTTCCAGTGTATGTACATGTTCCCAAGGATAAGAGATCGAAGCTAGACCCTTCATGCAAGAAGGGAATATTTGTTGGATACAATGAGACATCGAAGGCATACATAGTCTACATCCCTGGTCATAGGCAGATTGAGATTAACATAGATGCCACCTTTGATGAGGACGGAACCTTCATTAGATCAAGGCAAACTCATACATATGAGGTCCATGATGAGGAGCCTGAAGCTCCTAGAGTTGCAGATACAAATGTTGTACCAGAAAAACATATTCCATTTGATCATGATATGGCAGAACCATAGAGACCTGTAGATCCACCACGAGAGAAGAAGATGCTAGCTTGGGCTCATGAGATTATTCAGGATGAAGAGAAATATGGTGCTCAAGATGGAACTTTTAGAGAAAGAAAGAAACCACAACCATATTCTAGTTACATGGCATTGTTAAGTGACATCATTGATGCATAGCCTACCTATTATGAAGAGGTTACGAAGAAGAAAGAATGGAAGGATGCCATGATTGAGGAGTACCAATCCATCTTGAAGAATGATTTTTGGAGCATGGTTCCTAGATCGAAAGAGAAGTCATTAGTGACTTCAAAATGGATCTACAAGATGAATCATTCAACAAATGACAATATCGAGAAATATAAGGCAAGATTTATGGCTCATCGTTTCTCTTAGAAATAAGGAATAGATTACGAGGAGACATTTTCTCTTATGGAGAGATACACTTCGATTAGAACCATACATGCTATAACTACAATAATGAAGTGGAAGATATACTAGATGGACGTGGAGACAACTTTCCTAAATGGTGTAATAAAAGAGGAAGTGTATGTGAAGCAACAACAAGGTTTCGAGACACATAATAGGAAACCACATGTGTGTAGATTGAATAAAGAATTATATGGATTGAAACAAGAACACAGGGCATGGTATGGTAGACTTGATTGTTTCCTGATGAGATTATGCTTTACCAAGAGTAAAGCAGATTCCAACCTTTACTACAAGGTTGTGGACGATGGTCCAATGATATCACGATTATATGTGGATGACATGTTTCTAACAAGGGACAAGAAGCTCATCATTGATTGCAAGATGAAGCTTGGTGCAGAGTTTGAGATGAAATACCTGGGTATGATGCACTATTTCTTGGGTCTAGAGGTATGGTAGAGACCAGATGAGATTTTATTGAACCACGAAAAATATGTTGTAGAGATTCCGAAGAGATTCAAAATGATGGATTGTAAGGCCATGCCTCCCCTGACGGTGACAAATATGAAGTTATTGATTGATAAATCTTCCGATATAGTGGATGTCACCAGATACATATAAATTATTGGTTCATTGATGTATTTAATGAACACACAACCCGATATATCTTTTGCAGTGAACACATTGAATCAATATATGGTTGAACCTAGAAGTGTTCACTTGATTACGAAAAAACATGAGTTGAGGTACCTGAAGGGTACTGTTGATTATGGGCTCATATATGTTTCAGATCATGAGATAAGATTGCAATGTTATGTTGATTCAGATTGGGCCGGTAGTATCACAGATCAGAAGAGAACATCTGGATGTTGCTTCAGTTTGTCATCAACTGTGATTGTGTGGTTCAATAGGAAGAAAACTAGTGTGCCACTCAATATGGTCGAGGCAGAGTATATAGTAGCATTTTAGCTAGTAGCAAAGCCTTGTGGCTTTAGAAGTTACTTGTAGGGCTATTTGATCTCGAGTTAGAGGTGAATTGTATATGTTGTGATAACCAGAGTTGCATAATGTTGTCATAGAATCCAGGGTTTCATGAAAATTCAAAGCATATCGAGATCAAGTACCATTATATCTGAGAGATGGTACATAGAGGAGCTGTGAAGCTCTAGTATGTGTCTATAGATGAGCAGGTAGCATACATGTTGACCAAGCCTATTTCATGAGTAAAGTTTGAGTACTTCAGGGACAAGCTTGGCGTGGTCCAGAAGGACCTCCCTAGTAAGAGGGAGTGATGTGTTACATATGTGACTCTAGGGGTAGTAGCATGCAGAGTGTGGAAAAAATAGAGCATTCACTCATGAGAACGTTACTGGCTGTGGCACAAATCAACATAACCTCGCACAAGGTCAGTAGTATACTGATTCTTTGGGACTGATAGTTACCTAGATTTTGAGCTAGTGGACCAACTGTGTGGTTGGAGGATTCCTAGTTCTGTGTGAACTAGATGGGTAGTGTGTACGCACTACATCGCCTAAACCTCATGGTTAGATGCTCGGGTTCTATGTGAGTTGGATGCATGGTGTGCCAACCAGAAGGGATAGCTTTAGGATAGTTTCCTAGTTCTACATAAGTGGTCATTGATCTAGACTCCATGCTAGTGAGATGGATGACCCTATGTACATGAGTGGTCATTGATCCAAACTCCGTGTTAGTGAGACGAATGACCCTATGTACATGAGTGATTGTTGATCCAGACTCCATGTGAGTGAGTTGGCTGATCCTATGTGAGAACTAGATGCTAGATTTTGTGTGAGCAGGTGAGTGGTCATTGATCTAGATTATGTGTGAGCTGGCGAGTGGTTGTTGATCCAGATTTTGTGTGAGTTGGATGACCCTATGTGAGATAGTTGAAAGTCTCATAATGTTTTTCCCACTAGATATATGCTACATGTGATGATGTCGTGGATGTATGTTTTGGTTGTTGAAATTCTTATGATTTATAGATTCGTGAAAGTAAACAAGTCAATGGTCAAAGTGTATAGACATGCCAGAAGAATACCTTCCTTGCTAAGAAGGAGTGTTGAATTTTTTTTAGCTGTGGAAGATATTCTTCCTATTGTATTTGATCATGTAAAAACCCTAAAAGAATAATATTAAATTGCATTTGTAAATTCGGCCCCATTGCGGCTAATGTATTATTATAAAATTGACTTTTGTACAAGTCGACCCTAAAATGTTAAGAGGGCGGTTCATATTGTATAAATACGAGGCCATACACCTCATTTGGAGACAAACTCATATCACACTCATAACACAAGGAAAATGTTTCTATCCTTGGAGGAGGAGAATACACAACAACTAGGGTTATCTGTTTATCTTTTTTCTGGCATTGTATTGGCATTGTACTTGGTTGATGAATCTATATTGAAGAAGTTATTGGTTTTTCTCCCCCAAGAGGGCTTCCTAGGATAAATCTGTATTTACTATCTTAACTGTGATTGTCTCTCTTTCAATTATCCTATATGCAGTTAATGTGCTAAATAATTAAAGAATTATGTATAATGTTAACTTCTTAAGTAAAATATCAACACACAAGATGTATATGGGGAAACCTAATATGGGTGAAAACCCATCTAGAATGTGATGCCTATGCTTTTCTCTCTTTTCTTCAATAATGAAATGCAAACACAAAGAACAAGATACTCACTATGGAGTTTCCTTTGATATTGTGGCTTGAATGGTTGCTACATAATTGTCTTCCTCCTTTGTTATTCTCTCAAATCCTACTCCTAGATGATCTTCTCAAATATGGAACAAGTACAATGCTAAAAGAATGAAACCCCCTCTCCTCCTAGCGGCCTAGTATTTAACATAGTCTTATAGTCGTCTAGGGTTAGGGTTTTTGCATGCCTTAACCCTTAATTAGTGATAAGGATTAATCTTCTTGAAACTCCTATGTGACTATCCCCACATGTGTGAGTAAGGGAGGCTGATGTGGCATCCACTCGATACCATGGTGGTCAACAAGTAGGTCAACTTGCGAGAGGCATAACTTCCGCAGACGAGCTCCTATTGAGGTGATTTTCACACTGTTAAAAAGGTCTCTGTGTGTAAAAAAATGTTGAGGGGATGGGAGCCATGCTCACAAACTTTTGACCCCAAAAGTGCCATTTGTTGCCTCAAAATGGCTCTAGAAGGTTTTGGACCCCAAATCTCCTAACTGGGACTGTTAGCGTCGGAAGTCATTCCTGAATTGCTTGCAGGAGCAGATCCCGACACCCATCAGTTTATGTCACGATAGTTTTAAAAGGATGATCAAATGGAGGTAAAGACTCAAGGAAGTATCATTCTAAATCAGGGACTGGGTCTAGCATGTATGGGACGAAGGAGGTCTTGACCTAACTTCAGCCAGTGGGTTGATTAAAAAATGGACAGGTAGAAGACTCGGTAGGAGGGGTGAACAAACTACTTTGGGCAACAGGCTTTCAACAACATGTAGAAGAAAGACTCTGAATGCAAGATCTTCTTGGTTCAGGGTCTCGAGAAACTGAAGGGGGACTTGACTGGATCCTCCAATTCCAAGTCGCTCAGCGTTGGGAAAATCACAAGGACTGATCATAGACAACGTAACTATTACAATGATCCATTACAACATCATCCTATAACAACTACAACTCGACTGGATCCTCCAATTCCGAGCTGCTCTAACACAGTGTAAACAGAGACGTGAAAGAAACTGGCATTCATAAGGCAAGAAGTCTCAAAAGTTCATGCATAACTAGAATAACAGTGCTTCATTAAAACTTTACAACCGGGAGCTTCGCTCAACCATCGATCCTTTACAAAATACAAAGACTGAGTTTATATACTCAGAGAAAATCTCCTAATAGAGGCGTGCCCAGTCGCCCAAGGCTTGGTGTATTTTCAGTCAAACTCGTACTGATATCTTTCTTTAAGTGCCATATTAACTACGTATGGCTCCTGTAAGGAGGGTAGCTGAACCATTAAGGGCTGGGCTAGCGTGCACAGACCTCTCTGTCGAGTTGAGGACTTCGGCATGGCGTCTTTGAGAAAATCGATACACAGGACTTCCTCGGGCAGACGGTTCGCCAGACCCTCCATCCCCTCACTTAATGAATGAAAGGAGGTTTCAACCACCCTCTCTTGTCATCATTTACTCCAGGCGAGAAACAATATGGAGATCAGATCCGATGGCACTCGGAAACAACGACGATCCTCTCTATAACTAAACTCAACGCTTCGGCCTTCTTTACGTAGCTTCTCTCCTTTTCCAAGTGACCACAGACCGTGACCACGTGCCTATTCCCATGGCGCTTTTCGGCGTTCGCGAATATGAAGGGGCTAATCCTTGCTGATCGAAATCGCGATGAGCGATATGACGATACGGCTCAATCTGGTGCCGCGCATCCTTCAAATCTGAGGGTCCTAACTCTCCCGACATTGCTGTGGGCCCAATATTTAAAAGTTCTTTCCCTTTTGCAATTCATGAGTTCGTGGGTCAAAGACCCTCGGCTCCCCTTTCTAAACTCCCGATCCCCGAGATGGCGATACGGGTCGGGCCCCCTTGCTGGTCGATGCTCTCTGCATGTAATCGTCGGCTAGAGCCCAGGCACTAACGCCTCTCACAACTCGCGGCTTCGCCAACTGGAGTATCGAACTTTGGCATTCTCCCCTCGCGAAGTCCCGAGATGCGATGGTCAGCGAAGGTTGACCCCCTCTGGGCACCTTTTCGCAACTCGCAATCTCGCGCAATTAAAAGACATGGTCCGCCCTCTGAACTTACCAACCCCGAGTTCGAGAAATAATTACTGCGCTTGAACTGCTTGCGATCAACGACCCTCGTAACTTCGCGAGTGCCTCCTGAAGGATTCTGACCGTTGAATTCCTTAAAACTTTAGGCACTATACTTGACGTGACTCGGTTAATCTGTACCCTTTGGGATGTTGAGGAGATACCTTATTATAATTTCATTGCCATGGAAAATGATGATATTGTGACCATGAAAACCATGATGCTATATCACATTTTTGAGATTTTTGGCAAACTCCCACTAAACATAAGTGAGCACGAAGGACGATTGCTTAAAAAATTACTCATGTTATCTCTAACACTTAAATTATGGTTATCCCTTTGTTTTTTATTATAACACATATTTTGAGGCACATACAATTGAACTCATATTTTATACCTCTATGCATTAGGTATTGATGGTTGTGGTCATGTTGTTTATCTCACCAATCATAATGATGTGTTACTCAAAAGATTGTTTTTTCTCATTTGTAGTAGTTTGGATTATTTAATAGATAAGGTGGGAAATGGATAATGGTGAAGTGGCATCACCATTCATAATGATGTGTTATTCAAAATGTTGTTTTTCTCATTGTAGTAGTTTGGATTATTTAATGGATAAGGTTAGAAATGGATAATGGTGAAGTGGCATGGTTACTCATATTTTGTGTTTATCAATCACTTCTAAATAATTTTTATGATAAGGGTTGTTACAATTCTAAAGTTACCCATACAAGTTAGTTCCTATGGTGTGGGATTACTTAGGTGACTTGGGATTATTGGTGTAACCCAATGTATTCTTGACATTGGTTTGTGGGATCATGAGTTTTATGTTTAGTTTGTTCTAACTTTATTAAATGGTGGGAAAATGGGTTTTAGGTTTAGTTTGGTCTAACTTTATTAAAGGGAATACATCAGAGACTTGGGATTAATGGTGTAACCCAAAATATTCCCACATTGGTTTGTGGGATCTTCGGTTTTATGTTTAGTTTGTCCTAGGTATTCTAAATTTATTAGTCCCTACCGAAGGCGTAGAGGGACTATAGAGATCAATAATTCATTGACTTCATATTGGTTTGTCCTTTGAATAAAAATATTTCCATAATATCTATTGTTGGAGCTAGGGAACTAAAAACATTGATTTTTATATAATAAAAAATACCATATCTATCACGATTTGATTGGATAACAGATTGGAGGTCTTATTGCCAGCTTCGCTATTCCCAATGTTTGATATGTTAGCATATCCAATTTTTTTTGATCATATATGGTCTTTTTGAGTTGTTATTTTTTTCTTGAAATGTTTGTATATCCAAAGTTGTGAAGATAGATAGTCAGTTTTTTATAAGTTGACTTCATATTAGTTTGTCCTTTGAATACTTTTTTTTTTCTTACATAGGCTCTCCTGTTTGAACTATTGTTACTAATTTATTATTATTATTGTTATAAATTTTTTTTCCGCACGTAAGAGACCTACCACACTGCATTCTTTCTTAAATGTTTACAAAGCAATTCTGATAGACTTAAATGTTTACCTAATAGGCTTCACAACCTTAAATGTTTACTTAACAGGCCTGTTACAATACATTTTCTTCCATTTTTTTAATATGCAATGTTCTTTGCATTCAATGTGGGAAATATTGTTCTTCAATGACATTGTTGGTTCACTGGTTCATGCTTTCTTCTTGCATGTTCACCGATTTCTTATTTTCCTATTGGTGTTGTTCTTGTTTGCCTGTTGGTCTTGTTGCAGTTTGCACACTTGGGGTTCTGCAACCGCGATTGGAACTACCCTTCTGTCGTTCCCCGTTAATGGGTGGGTTTGGGTGCCGTGTTTATTTTCGCTTGCTATTTGCAGTTTGCAGGTGGGAAATTTGACTACTGGGGATGACTGAGTTAAAATCCTCTTGCAGAACATCTTTGTATTTGAGGAGAAAATACGATTTCCTTTTGCGATGCGTCACTGTTGCTGTGATGGAGGTAGGTTCTGTGTCGAACATTGGCCTTCTATCATTCTCTATTGACAGGAGGGTTTGGGTGCTGTGATTAGCTTCGCTTTCTATCTGCAGTTTGCAGGTGGGAAATTTGACTGATGGGGATGCCTAGGTTGAAATCCTCTTGTAGAACATCTTTGTATGTGAGGAGAAAATACGATTCCCTTTTCCTATGCGTCACTGTGGCTATGATGGAGGTGCATTATGTGTGGAACATTGGCCTTCTGTTGTTCCCCATTGACGGTCGGGTTTGGGTGCTGCGATTATCTTCGCTTTCTATCTGAAGTTTGCAGGTGGGAAATTTGACTGTCGTGGATTCCTGAGTCGAAATCCTCTTGTAGAACATCTTTGTATGTGAGGAGAAAATACGATTCCCTTTTCCTATGCGTCACTGTGGCTATGATGGAGGTGAATTATGTGTGGAACATTGGCCTTCTGTCATTCCCCATTGACGGTCGAGTTTGGGTGTTGTGATTATCTTCGCTTGCTATCTGTAGTTTGCAGGTTGGAAATTTGACTGTCGTGGATTCCTGAGTCGAAATCCTCTTGTAGAACATCTTTGTATGTGAGGAGAAAATATGATTCCCTTTTCCTATGTGTCATTGTGGCTATGATGGAGGTAGGTTTTGGGTTGAACATTGCCGATCAGGAACGAGATGAAGACAACATTACAGTATTGCTTCTCTGATCGTAGTAATCACATACAAAGATGGTCTGCAAGAGGATTTTGATCGCTCTCAGTATTGAAAAATACCAACCGTGAAAACCACACCTTTCTTAATTTATTGCATAGTGGCAGGCCTTTGGACGGTCCTGCCAACTTTGAATTTTAGTTGACAGGTCTCACAACCTGAAATATTTGATTAACAGATGTGTTAGAATACATTTTCCTCCAAATTTTTTGATACAATCTTGTGTGCAGTGAATTTAGCCAATATTGTTCTTCACCGACATTCTTGGTCGGCTGGTTGGTGCTTTCTTATTTGTTCGCTGGATGCTACTTATTGTTGTTTGATTCAACTTTGCAGGGTTCGGGTCCTGCGACTGCAGTTGGGCCTTTTGGTGCTTCTTAACTGGGTTGTTATTTGCTGCTTGCTCTTGTTTGCTTAAACTTTGCGATGTTGGGGTACTGCATATGCAGTTGGATTTGCTGTTACATGGTTTTACAATCATCTCCATCTATATCTTCGCATCATGAGTCCGAACGATCGCCGTTTGTTTGCATATTTATCCAATTTCTTCTAAAATTGCCCGTTTTCCCCTTTTGTTCTTACCCTCTATTATGCGTTTCTAGTTCTATAATTTGTCACGTTTATGTGATCGCGGGTTCGCGGTGTGGTGAACTAAAAAATCGTCATCTCCATATATATATTCACATCACGAGTCTGACCGAATGTTGTTCATTTGCATACTTAGCCAATTTTATGAACGTGGGTTCACGGATAGGTGTTATCGAACTATGGTAACCCGTGTTTGGGGTATACCTCTTGCACCCAAAAATTCCGTGCTCTACAATTCGACCCCGGACTCCTCAAACTCAAAACCCTGCCTCTACCTACTATGACTCCATCTTTCCAACCTGGCTTTCCATACTTAGTCGAGTCTTCAAAGTTTCGCGGGTTCATGCGTTCCTGGGTTCAGAAAAGTTTAAAAGCATTTTGTCTCTCCCCTCCATCCCCGCCACCTTCCACCCTTCCAAATGCACATTAACTATGCTTTTAAAGGTGACAACTGACTAGACAGGTTAATTTTTTTTGTCTTTAATAAGTGGAAATCTCGAGGACATCTCCCATTAAAATGCATAAACATGCGAATATTATGGGATCTGGTAATTTTTTTTGCTTGCATTTTGAATTTGCAAAAAAGTGTTGTCTATTTTAGTTTTTTAAAGGAATCATCATAGTAACAACACAATATTGTACTACCACGCTACCATCCATGAACGTGTCATCCAAAAAGGTCTTGACATCATGTCCCTCTTTAATACTGCACATATGTTACAGGTTGTCATATTTGAGAATCTGCTTGGATATGGGAATGTTAGTACGTGCTATTAGTCACTATTCAACGCACATATTCAAAAATATTGGCATTGATATTGAGGGAATCTGCCATTAAGATAAATTAAACCAAAATCTACGGAAGATTATATTGACATCCTCCAGCATTGATTTCAAATACTTATTCCCATTTCTCTCTATCATCAAAGAGTTGGGCTTTAGGGTGCCTTCGTTGTAATGTTCCTGGTCATGGACATGCAAGACAAATTAGAGATGCCATTGGGGCCCAATTGAAAGATGAGAGAATGGCTTTATGTGACGTGAGATTTGAACCAAAAAAAATATCTGTTAGATAACAAAAAATTAAACAGGAAAAAAAAAAAAAACAAGTGGCTTCTGATTGGTTTTTTCCCTGTATTCGGTGGTTTGGTTTGTTTGAAAGGCTGCGTGGAGATTTTTTTGTTGATATACTTTGTTTTATTACTGGGAGTTGGAAGGGATTTTTAGGTCACCTGCAAAATGCTCCTTCGTTGAAGTATATAGTTTCTTCCAACAACACAAATTTGGCAAGTGTATCAAATTCTGCAGATCACATAAGATTTTTCTTCCGTCAGAGGAGTCACACTTATCGTGGCTTGCGAAATGGTCTGTAATATTCAGAAATGACATAAAATATTACTCCATTCGCGAATATACTCAAAAGGAAATTATAAATTTGGATTTTTGCGAGTATGAGACACTGTATGGGTGGTTAAACCGACATACCAAAATTACAGAAGTTTCTATTTCAAAGTTTGTTGAGCTACTTCTGGGTCTGGTAACAAACTTGATAGAAAACCATATTATTTGTCAAAGTTTGTTCACTGTCCTTTGGATGTAGTTACAGACTCCACATACAATCAACTTTCTATCGCTATTGCACATTTTTTATTTTACTATTCCTATGCATATGATTGTATTTGGGTCGATGGGATTGCCCCTATTTACATGAATATTCCCCTCCTACTTGAAGGTGGGTATATAACTAGGGAACGAGACTCTCAAAACTTTCTAATCCCTGCATCAACATGTAACTGGAAAAATTTAATGGGAAGAAATTATGTATTATGGACTTTGCAACACTTTCTGGGGATTACTTTATACTACAACCTTCTGCAATAAGTTTCACATGTTCAGGTAATGATTTGGTTTATGAAAATCACCTTTTACTACCACCTTCATGTAATCATTTTATTTCATTATTTAGAAGAGACCTTAATGTAGTGGTGTATTCCAGAGATGTTTCCACCTAGTTTCAATCTTCCTGCTGTTTCCCTTGCTTTGGAAAAGGACAATGCATTTCTTATGTTGCAGTTGATGTGATAGTTGAAAAAAAAAAGGTTCAAACCATACAATTTCTTATTTTTTAAAATATAGAACAATGTATTTTTTGAACAGACAGCTGTTTGAAAAGTTTTAGGCGTTGTTTGAGATTTACGTCCTTCAAGGATGTTAATTAATCACAAAATTAATATTGCTTGTGCCAATGCAATTGAGCTGTAGCCCACTATGGAAATTGCATTAACACTGCAATGTCAGATAATAGATGTCTGACATGTACCTAATGTCAAGGTCATTATTGCACATGAAACCCAATGTCCAAAGATTTAAGGACTCAAAGCAACATTGTAGTTTTCGTGAGAAAACAACACTAAATTCGATATTCTTTGCAGGTTTGACAATACTGCAGTTTAAGTTCTTTGACAATGACAAACCTTCTTGTTCACCGCATTGTCGCATTGTAATCAATAGCATTTTTCCCATTACCACCTCCAATGTCAATGTTCGAAGCCGAAGCTATCTGGAGCTTGGGGTCACTGCCTATGTGGATACTTGAAGGTGAAACTGTCTGGAACATGGGATCTCGACTTCTTACACTTGACATTAGTATTAGTAGTGATTAAAAGTTGATTGTATGTTGAGTCTATTACTGCATCCAGAGGTCGCTCAACACTCTTTATCATAGAAAATGGTTGTCTGTCAATTCTGTTACAACTTTGGCATAAAACGTTCTGTAATTTTAGAATGTTGATTCAAACACGCATATAGTTTCTCACGTTCGTGGGTATCCAAGTTTATTATTTCCTTCTGAGTGTATTCGGGCATGGAGTAATATTTGGCATCACTTCCGAAAATTCCAGACCATTTGTGGGCCGCCATATCTGCCACCCCTACGCCGAAAGATATATTCTGATGTGATCTGTAGCATTTGATACACTTGCTAGATCTGTGTTGCTGGAAGAAGATATGTACTTCAACAGAGGAACATTTTGCAATTGGGTTGGATGTCCCTTCCAATTTACAGTAATAAAACAAAGAATTTCAACATACAAATCTTTAGCCAAGATTTTCAACTAGAAAGATGATCGAATCCAGGGAGAATAGCAGTCACAACATACTTGATTTTTTTTTTGTCTCAGCTTTTGTTGCCTAATAGGATTTGTTTCCCCCAAAGATGACGTCACATAAAATGACTCCCTCATCTTTCAATTGGGCCTGAATCACATTTCTAAGTTGTCTTAGATGTCAATGATCAGGAACATTACAAGGAAGGCACCTTACACCCCTAGTTTTCGACAACATATGGAAATTAACACTTAACAAAGTATGTAATGTTGAATAACCAACCAATGCAGGCAGACCATATCTAGAAGAGACAAGCTATTAAAAAAGATGGGATAGATCTAGTTGGGAGCACCAATGAAGTCCAAGACTTGAAATTGATATTCAACTCGTTGTTTTTTATGAATCAAGCATTTGATCGTCAAGTTGAAATCTATAAAGACTATCCGCAAGCTTCATTATTGTACATATTTTTTTTTTTTGTCGGCGACAGGCCAAACCACAGTCATTGTGGCAAATAATATCAGTTGTATTTTGTAACCTAGCTTATTTGAATATAGAATATTTGTGGTTTTTTTTATGGTGTTTTCCAATCTCTGGTATTGCTTTTCATTTTATTTTGTACCTTATTTTTCTGTGTCGTTAAACATGGATGACAAGCTTTTCTTTATGCTGCCCAACATTCCGATTTAAATAAAGGCTACTTTGTTTGTTCCTTACATTTTACATGGAAGCATAATTTTTCATAGGCTATACTTATGTGGTGCCCGCTTTATACTTAAAAAAAGAAATGGGAGGACCCGTTCTTCTTTCATTCTTCGGGTCCCATAAATAGAATGAATTAATGACTATTACAACAAGGCAACTCAAGTGTTGATGTCATGTTCCTATTCAATATTTTGCATATATTGCAGCTTCTTCTATTTGATAATATCTATGCATATACACAAAATGTTGCGTCATATTAGAATATATATATATATATATATATATATATATATATATATATATATATATATATATATATTTTAATTTTTTTAATTTTTTTTTTTTATTTCTTATTGTTTTATATTAAATTTACTAACTGAACAACATCCTGCAATATGGAAGATGATTTACATTTGAACAAGAAATAATCTATTAATATATACTAATATGAATACTATTGGAATAAATATAAAAACTTTCTCTTGGCCAAAACGTATCCAATTTTCTAGCCACCAGATCTCGGGTTTGCGGTATCCAACACTTACGTCCCATATTCCTTCATATACATCTTATAGCCAAAGAACTTCTGTGATCTGCAATTTATGATTTTACTAGTGAGAACTCACGAGGGGTTCAAAAAGATTTGCATTAATAAATGAACAATAGATTTTATTCTGTGATATACTTATCCCTTTTCCCCTTTTCTTCTTCCTGTTTATTATCGCTTTCTGGTTATATACTTAGTCGCCTTTCTATGATCGCGGGTTCCATGGTTGGCGGGATGACATATCTTCATCTCCATCTATATCCTCACATGAAAAATCCAATCGACCGTTGTTCCTTTCCATACTTAGCCAATTTTATGGCCGCGGTTGTCGGGTTGGCGCTTTTGAACTATGCTACTTATTATTTCGTGATATACATCTTACACTCAAAACTTCCATGATGTCAACGAAATTTACGAACATAACAACATCCTGCAAATTGGGAGATGATTTACATTTGAACCATAAATAATCTATTAATATATATTAATATGAATACTATTGGAAAAAATACAAAAACTTTCTCTTTGCCAATACTTAGCCAATTATCTGGTCACTGGGTCCCGGGTTTGCGGTATCCAACACTTATGTCCCCTGTTCCATCATATACATCTTGTAGCCAAAGAACTTCCGTGATCTGCAATTTATGCTTTTACTAGTGAGAACTCACCAGGGGTTCGAAAAGATTGGCATTAATAAACAAACAATATATTTTATTATATGAGATACTTAGTCCTTTTCCCCTTTTCTTCTTCCCGTCCATTATCGATTTCTGGTTATATACTTAGTTTCCTTTCTATGATCGTGGGTTCCAGTGTTGGCAGGCTGACAGATCTTCATCTCCATCTATATCCTCACATGAGGAATCCAACCGATCATTGTTCCTTTCCATACTTAGCCAATTTTATGGCCACAGTTGCCGGGTTGGCGCTTTTGAACTCGACTGCTTCTTGTTCCATGATATACATCTTTCACTCAAAACTTCTGTGATCTACAATTCCACTGCAGACTCCTTGAACTCGCAAGATTCACTCTACGAGGTTTCACAAATGTCTCAAAGTATATGTCACAAAGTATCCCTCATAGAGTGAATCTTGCGAGTTCGAGGATTCCACGGTGGAATTGTAGATCAAAGAAGTTTTGAGTGCAAGAAGTATATCATGGAACAAGAAGCAACCGAGTTCGAAAGCGCCAACCCAGAAACCGTGGCCATAAAATTGGCTAAGTATGGAAAGGAACAACGGTCGGTTGGATTCGTCATGTGACGATATAGATGGAGATGAAGATATGTCAGCCCGCCAACCCTAGAACCTACAATCATATAAAGGCGACTAAGTATATAACCAGAAAGAGATAATGTACGGGAAGAAGAAAAGGGGAAAATGATTAAGTATCTCACAGAAGAAAATATATTGTTCATTTATTAATGCCAATATTTTCTAACCCCTCGTGAGTTCTCACTAGTAAAAGCATAAATTGTAGATCACGAAAGTTCTTTGGCTGCAAGATGTATATGACGGAACATGGGACATAAGTGTTGGATACCGCAAACCCAGGACCCGATGGCCAGATAATTGGCTAAGTATTGGACAAGAGAAAGTTTTTATATTTATTTCAATAACATTCATATTAATATATATTAATAGATTATTTCTGGTTCAAATGTAAAGCATCTCCCAATTTGCAGGATGTTGTTCAGTTCACAAATTTCGTTGAAATCACAAAAATTTTGACTACAAGATGTATATCACAGAACAAGAAGCAACAGAGTTCGAAAGCGCCAACCCAAAAACCGCGGCCATAAAATTGGCTAAGTATGGAAAGGAACAATGGTTGGTAAAATTTGTCATGTGAGGATATAGATGGAGATGAAGATATGTCAGCTCACCAACCTTGGAACCCATGATCATAGAAAGATGACTAAGTATATAAACAGAAAGAAATAATAGATGGGAAGAAGAAAGGGGGAAAAGGGCTAAGTATCTCACAGAAGAAAACCTACTGTTCCTTTATTAATGCCAATCTTTTCGAACCCCTGATGAGTTTTCACTAGTAAAAGCATAAATTGCAGATCACAGAAGTTCTTTGGATGCAATATGTATATGACGGAATAGGGGACATAAGTGTTGGATACCGCAAACTCGGGACCCAATGACCAGATAATTGGCTAATTTTTTGGTGGGCTGACATATCTTCATCTCCATTTATATCCTCACATGACGAATCCGACCGACCTCTGTTCCTTTCCATACTTAGCCAATTTTATGGCCACGGTTGCTGGGTTGGTGCTTTCGAAATATGCTGCTTCTTGTTCCATGATATACATCTTGCACTCAAAACTTTCGTGATCTACAATTCCACCGCTGACTCCTCGAAATCGCAAGCTTCACTCTACTAGGGTTCACGAATGTTTCAAAGTATCTGTCACTGCCTTCCATACCCACTAAATTCCCATCCTTCCTAATATACATTAATTATGCTCTTACTAGTGACAACTGAACACACTGGTACGAAACAATTGGCACCCGGTCCTCCGCCATATACAAATTGACTATCGGATTCCGACATCGTCCCCTTTTCTTTGTTACATATTATTCATTCAAATGTTCCGAGTGATACAATTTGACCGTCTGGGACTCATGTCTTCTAGGGAGACCTTGTCACCCTAATTTGGATCCTCGTGTTGGCGGGTTCACAAAATATCCAATTCCTAGTCATTGTTTCCTGGTCCGGCCATCCTTGTACTTCTTTCCAAAAATGAAACACCAAAGGTTTAATACTGAAATGCCATCATGCAACAACTTTAAGGATCGTCATTAATAAGAAAAAGTCTCAAGGACTAACCATCCCTACAGAACTTGTCTAGAAACATGCAAAGAAGATCTTGGTAGGTAATGACAAAGCTATTACAAATTTCAATATATTAGCGAAAACAAGTCCAGGCCAATGTTTCCTTATTCCATACTAGGACACTTTTTCGATTGCAAGTTCCCGGATTGACGGCCTCAAAATTGTGTTTCGAATCTTCCGTGACTTGCAAACAGTGCCTGGAGTTCCACGATATGCAATTTGTTCGCTGGAATGCCCCGTCACGAGATCAACCGTCCACCATTCCTTTCAATAATTAGCCCCAAGTTGGTTGTATCTCCATGACATTGTACATTTACTATGTATCGAGTCCGCCCTAACACTTCCATGTTTCATACTTAGACACTTTTTCGATTATGGGTTCCCGAACTGGCGGGCTCAGGATTGTGTTTCCAATGTTCCATGAATAGCAAACAGTACCCGAAGTTTCACGATATAAAGTTTGTCTGCAGGAATGCATCATCATGCCCTCTTCCATGTTACATGTTCTGCGGTCAAAAATCCAGAGAGATATAATTTGACCCTCGGGACCTCACCTCTATTGGTTGTATCTTGCATCCCTATTTTGAAGCATCACCAACCGCTTTCGATAATTAGCCATTACTT
Source organism: Picea glauca (assembly GCA_000966675.3). Lineage (NCBI taxonomy): Eukaryota > Viridiplantae > Streptophyta > Pinopsida > Pinales > Pinaceae > Picea > Picea glauca. Next base: position 298,234 of record JZKD02S1790606.1, on the reverse strand, counting down.
ACTTGTTGTTCCCTGTCCCCGCCACCTTCCTAATTCTCTCTGGAAATGCAATTGGCAAGCTTTAATGCCAACACTTCATTGTGCATGAACCTTAAACATGTAATTAAGGACCGAAAGGGTCTGCCGTATACAAATTGACCGCCAGTCTCCCATATCATTCCCTCTTCTATGGTACACATTTTTCATTCAAGTTCCGAGACATACAATTTGACCCTCAGGAAGTCACATCTCCTGGGGAACCATTGTCACCCTAATTCTGAAACCTGTTCGACGACTTTCCATACTTTCCCATTTCATGGAATCTCTTTCGCGGTTCCTCGGGTTGGCAGGTTCACAAAATATCCAATTCTTAGTCATTGTTTACTGTGCTTGACCAAGGTTTAATGATAATAGTTGATCATTCAAAAACTTTACAGATCGCCATTAAAAAGAAAAAGTGTCGATGAGGCAGTAAAATTTAATTAAAGCTCGACTCCTCGAATTTAAATTAATTTATCTTCTCTTTCCTTCCCAGAGACATGAAAAAAAGATCTTGCCATGCAATGGGATATATATTACAAGTTTCAATATATTAGCGAAAACGAATCCGCCCAACCGTTTCTCTATTCCATACTTGAGCCACTTTTTTGATTGTGGGTTCTCAGATAGGCGGGCTCACATTTACACCTCCATTGTTTCGTGTCCTGCAAACATTACCCGGACTTTCGCGATATACAAATTGCCCTCTTGATTGTCCTATCATGCCCTCTTTGGTGTTATGTGTATTGCACTCAAAAATTTCCGAGACATATAATTTGACCCTCGCGCCCTCACCTCCAATGGTTGTACCTTGTAAACCTATTTTGAATCTCGCCCGACTGCTTTCGATAATTAGACACTCCTTAACTGCTCTTTTCCATCCCCACGAACTTCGTACTTCTTTCTTAATATGCAATTAGTAACCTTTCATGCTAACAACTCACCATGCAGGAACCGTCAACATTGTCATTAATGAGTGAAACGTTCAAGGAGATCTCCCATTAATACACATTAAACCAATATATGCGGAGAGTTATATTGTTGATCCAGGAGGATCTTCACAGTCAACACATTTTCAGTCGGCTTCAAATATTGCCAACATTGTCCAGTCAACAAAGAGCTTACATTGAGCTTTCCGATGCATTTCGAATGAAGTCAATTGGACTTCACATGCTAGAGATATGTCTTGTTGATATTTAGGGGAAAAATGGCATTGTAAAATGTTACATGAGATAGGGTTCTCATAATTATGTATTTTTCATTAATTAAAAGGGATTATTTTGTGCAAAGCCATGTTGGCTTTCAATCCCTAGTCTCAAGGAGAGTCCTAAGGAGAGTTGAGATCTTCATGGATGGTTGAGAGATATTCTCAAACCAATCCCTTGAGACATGCCGAGATCCTAATTTAGGGGATCTTGAGAGATATTATCTCCACAAAAATCTTGATGTGGTTGAGATGGAGATGTTATATAAATCCTTCTTGGGGGTCAAGAAGAGGGGGGAGAAAGAAAAGAGATTGTGGAAAGCTTAGTGAGAGCTTAGTGATTCAAAGGATGTCTTTGTAAAGGTGAAACATGTTGTAGGCTTGTTTATGTAGCCCTTTTGAAGCAGAATCAATAAAACGGATTCATGGGATTCATGAATCCGGAGATGTAGCCAGGGGGTCTGGTGAAATCCGTTATCATATTGTTGTCAATGTTGTATGTGTGATTTGATGCATTCTCACTTGGTTAAGTAGAGTTTTATTTGCATAAACATGCACAATAGTTTTGAAAATTTGATGCTTTCATGTTAATGTATTCATTAATGAGGCATGGTTAATGAACCCTATTGCCCTTATTCACATGCAAATTTCATTAGTAAAAGATCTTATTTCGAAGATTTGGATGTAGGAATATTCTCACCAAGTTTTCGGATCAAGTGGTATCAGATCTGGTCTGACCAGTTTTGCAGATTGTGGATATCACCATGGGCAAAGGAGCGAAGAAAATAGAAAGACTCCAAGAATTATAAGAGATAAATCACAACATTCAAGCTGAAAATGCAGAGTTGAGGAGACTTTTGTAGGTTGCAGAAGAAGAGAAGCAAGAGCTTCAAGAGAGGTCCCAACTTCATGGAGAAGTCCTTAACATAATTATTGAAGAATTGCAACTTGAATTGCAAACCAAGGATGATCTCTTGGCTAAGTTGCATCTTGGTGAACGAATGGAAGACAAAGAGCCTTCTACCGTGGATGTGCAAACTCAAACTGAGGTATGCGTTGAGAGTATTTCTTCATGTTCACTTTCATCTCAATATGATAATAATGTTGGCATGAAGCTTCTCACTAAAATGGGATATAAAGGAGCTGGACTTGGCATTAATGGCCAAGGAGTCACTCAACCATTAGAGGTGGTACAAAGACCACCATTTGCAGGTTTGGGTTATGGCAAGGTAGAGATTGGAGAGTGCTCAAAGATTTCTAAAGAAAGAGCCACTTCTAGATCATTGGATTCCAATAGAGGAGCCAAAGAAACTAGTCTTCATTAGATCTGCAACAAAGATGAACCATGAAGGTATAAAAGTCATTCAAATTCTTTTCTTGAATATAAGAAAAATGATTTATGCATTAGATCTTCTAATAGTGATGTAGCCAAGAATCAAATGAAGAAAGTTTGGGTTAAGAAGACAGATGTGTCCACAGGAAGTGAGACAAAGCCAAAACCATACCTTCCAAGTCCTTTCGTCAGGAATGAACAATTGAATGGAAAGCGAAGGAATTTTTGCATCTACTGCAAAATCAGTGGCCATTGGGAGAAGAAGTGTTGGAACTTACATCCTGAAATTCGCCACAAACCAAGCAACAGGAAGATTGTGAAAGAGCCCGTGAAGAAGGAGGCTCCTTCAACCATTGTAAAAGAACTATTACAAGAAGAAAGTGCTTGGTGCTGGTTGGGTAAGCAGTTGATAATATTTTTGCAAGTTTTATTTCTCCTATTTTGCAAATTTTGGAGTTATATGGGGATAGGTATCCTCCCCAATGAAGAAAATGGTAAAAAATTTTCTGTCTCGAATTCTGGAGCTAACTAGGCTAGATCGAAGAGATCGTCGAGACGATTCCAAAGATGCTTGAATCACGTGAGTTCGGATGGAAAAATTTTGCGTGTTTGGAACAGAAGGATCGATAGATCGTGATTGTCTCGTCGATTTGATATGAATGGCCCTCTATGTGTGGCTACGACCTTCCTGCTGAGCCCGAGTAAGAATATGGTATAACCCACCTTGGTTTCCAGAAAATCATAGATCGTGAGGTTGACTTGTCCTTAGTTGCGACAATCGCAACTCGCCATTTGGCCGATACCAACATTGCAAAACAATGGTGAGATTGACTACACTTTTTTTGTGTTGGATTGAAGGGATCACCATATTTAAGGGCTGCAAAAGAGATCCCAAGACGCAATGGCCACTCAGAAGTCACTGTGAAAAAATCAGGGTGCTCGCCGATCGATCATATCCATTCATTCTTGCAAAAATTCTCCCGAGATCAGCTAAGCAATCAATGTAATTGGTTGTGATCAGTAATGGCACAACTACTGATTCATGGAAACCTCCATGCCACTATCTTCGAGGTCAATTCGTTTACCGCTCCTGGTCGAGCAATGAGAGGAGCTCCCAATTCTTTAGAAAGTTCATTAAGGACTTGCAGTAGACTAGTTTCATTTATGTGACAGTGAACAATATCCTTTAAATTTGAAAAAAAAAAATCTTGATACAAGTATGAAGACGACACTCTCAACAACCAATTTAATTCTACATTAGCCTTCCAAACATCAATGTTGAAATTTGCGGAGATACTGTATATTTGTGACTGTACATAGACTTCTGAGGATTTACTGCCAGAATCCTATGCGCAAGCCTGTTGAGAAATCAACATGGATGCTCCGCTTCTTCCCACTCGATGTCACCACATGAGGTGCCCCACGACCATATGTCCACCACAACCAACGTTTTGTGAACTGGAGCGACAACGCATGTGGAAATCCCTTTGAAGTGTCTGGAAAAGGTTTCGAAATTTCAGTAAAGCATTTCGATTGTGGCAGATTGCAAGAGAACGAAAGTCGGGATTTGATCCGCCGACAAGCCCAAATTTCTATGAGGAGATGGGACTTTAATAACAAATGGTGCCTCGTTGAAGATCTTGTTCCAAGATTGTCAGCATAATCATCACTAACATCATAATCGCAAGTGTCCGCCAACCTAGTGAGAATTCATTATTAAAGATTGTATGGGCGTTTGTTTTCCTTGATCAGTGGCAGATCTCACATCCGTAATGCATGTGAACCAAGATGCAGTGAAAACGTTTTTTTTCCCACGCGTTATCGTTATCATTTCCGAGTTTTATAATCTTGAGAGATTTTTGCATAACATCCAATCGTTGGGATCTATTTTACAATAGATAGCATCAGAAATATGATGTTGATGTCTTCACTATTGGAGTCATTTAAAAATGCATGCCTTCCAATGACTGATTAAAACATGCAACAATGATGTGGTTTTTGGATGCTGATATAGAAGGGTCTATTTCGTATGGCTATTTTCACAACTTTATGTTGCTTTTTATTTGAAGGCCCCATATCATCAATAGTAGAACAAAATCATGTTTTTGAATATTTATTTGTTTTGGGTTCAAGATGGGGATGGGAATAGGCAAAAGGCGAGGCTTCTGTGAATGACAATGTCCTGAAAAAGATCTGTTGAGCGAGCACATTTTTATGGTAAAATTGGCTAACAGAGGGCGTGTGAGAGTGGTTGGAGTCAAAGAAAAAGATAGAGATGAAGAATTCAATTTTTATGGAGACTCTACTTCCCATGATTACTATTCTATGCTTGGTGTGCTACCAAATGCAACACTAGAAGAAATCAAGCGTGCGTATTACAACTGTATGAAATGTTGCCATCCAGACTTGAGTGGAAATGATGCCAACGCATCAAACTTCTACATATTTGTAAATGAAGTGTATGATGTATTGAGTGACTCTGTGCAGTGCATGGTTAATGATGAGATCCATGGGTATTCCTTGAGGACATTTAATCCTTTCTGGATGATTCTTGACCAAGAGATCATGTATTTGTTGACGAGTTCAGTTGTAAAAATTGTGCAAAATGTGGCTCCTGAAATATTTTCCTTTGAGGAAGATTTCAGACGAGCAAGAGGATGTTGCCAATCAGGAAATCCTGATTTAGTTCAATAGACCATCGATTCATGTCCAGTTGATTGTATACATTGGACGTCTACAACACAACTATCACTTCTTGAAGAAAAAATGCGTAGAGTAGAACGTGTAAATGTTGGTTTGATGCTGACAAATATGGGTTCTACTGCTCTTGACATTTTTTCACGGGCAAGCTTTAGGTGGGAAGAGCACCAAAGAAGAGATCAGGAGCATGATGTGATTAGAATGAGGAAGAATTGTATCCTTCATTACTCTGCTCGATTCCCAATGGAAGTCACACAACCTCAAGTCTGCACAAATTCTCTTAAATTCTAGCTAAGGGATTCAAATACCCGGTTTCGAACCCGGGACTGTAAGCCTCGTTCCTTGGACACCTCCAAAAGGATGTTATCTCAAGGAAGCTGCAAAGATCATGTTGAGCTACACCTATGTGAGCATCTGGATCTTTCTGAGCTTAAGTGTGATTGTGTTCAATAAGTACATCCTTGACAGGAAGATGTATAACTGTCCCTTCCTCATTAGCCTGACCATGATCCACATGGCATTCTTATGACCAGTTCATGGTATGGAAAACCATTATTACATGGTTTGTTTTTTATTTTTGGGCAGTTATTATGTGCACATCGAGATAGTGGGTTTTAAAGACCATGATGGCCAATCATTGTAAAACCTGTTCATGAGTGTTTTATAAACTCATGATATGTATGCTCTTCCTTCTTTTGGCATCGATTTTTAGTTGCACAAGATGTGTTGGCAAGGTGATCTACTAAATCAGCCTCCAAGTCAGAAAAAGGGAGCCGTCTTTTATACTTTTGATGGATCAAAGGAAATCAAGGGGAATTTTTCCTATGCTTAGAGTTTGTTATATGACCATTAAAGGAGTTGGACATTGGATGCGCACATGTTGGCACATATGACCATAGTATTGCTTCTCTTTTATGCATCATTTTGGCATGATGATTTCCTTTTGATGTATTGTCCATGAAAAGGTCTTCATGTAAGCCTAGAATCATCATGTAAAAGGGTTTTGAAGCATTGTAACGACTGTGTAGCCACTCTTGAGTGAGGAGAGTGAGAGGCGTTATTGTTGCACCTTAAGCCTTTATTGGATTCTTTTTAATCATGATGTAAACAATGGGTTGAGGCGATTTGCCTACGCCATTTTTGGCAATTCATTGTAAACTTGACCAAGAGTGTAGTTATAAACTCTTGGCAAGTAAGAAACTTTTGTAGGTATCATCAGTTACAGGTTGAAAAATTTATGCAGATGTGGGCTTCAACATTTCATCTCCGAAGAAGAAGAGGTGAAGGAGACAGGGAATGTGCCCTTCAGAACATTTGCTTAGTAGTAGTTGCAAGTGTTTGAGTTACATTCCAATTCTGAAGTACATGGAATGAAGACATTTGCATGCAGTTGATGATGGATTGTAGGTCAAAGTTGATACTTTTGGAGGTCCAAATTTTTTTCTCCGTGGGGAGGTGTGATCCAGGAGGATCTTCACAGTTGACACATTTTCAGTCGGCTTCAAATACTACCAACATTGTCCAGTCAACAAAGAGATCACATTGAGCTTTCCGATGCATTTCGAATGAAGTCAATTGGACTTCACATGTTAGAGATATGTCTTGTTGATATTTAGGGGCAAAATGGCATTGTAAAATGTTTAATACATGAGATAGGGTTCTCATAATTATGTGTTTTTCATTAATTAACAGGGATTATTTGGTGCAAATCCATGTTGGCTTTCAATCCCTAGTTTCAAGGAGAGTCCTAAGGAGAGTTGAGATCTTCATGGATGGTTGAGAGATATTCTCAAACCAATCCCTTGAGATATGGCAAGATCCTAATTCAGGGGATCTTGAGAGATATTATCTCCATGAAAATCTTGATGTGTTTGAGATGGAGATGTTATATAAACCCTTCTTGGGGGTCAATAAGAGGGGGGAGAAAGCAAAGATCTTGTGGAAAGCTTAGTGAGATATTATTGATTCAAAGGATGTCTTTGTAAAGGAGAAACAAGTTGTAGGCTTGTTTATGTAGCCCTTTTGAAGCAGAATCAATAAAGCAGATTCATGGGATTCATGAATCCGGAGACGTAGCCATGGGGTCTGGTGAACTTTGTTATCATATTGTTGTCAATGTTGTATGTGTGATTTTGATGCATTCTCACTTGGTTAAGTAGAGTTTTATTTGCATAAACATGCACAATAGTTTTGACAATTTGATGCTTTCATGTTAATGTATTCATTAATGAGGCATGGTTAATGAAACCTATTGCCCTTATTCACATGCAAATTTCGTCAATAAAAGATCTTATTTCGAAGATTTGGATGTAGGAAGATTCTCACCAAGTTTTCGGATCAATTGTCCCTTCTGATTGTTCATCTCAAACACCGGTCATCGCGTTGGCCCGTTCAGGAAATATCCAATGCTTAATTTCTCATTTCCGTATACGCCATGTTCTCACTTCTATGTGTGCAATTACTAGTCTTTAATGTTAACACCGCATCATGCAACAACCATTGAAATTTTCATTAATGAGAAAAAGTATCAAGGATATCTCCCATTCACACGCATTGGACCAAGATTTGTGCAACATTATATTATCCCTTCCAAATATTCATTTCAATCATTGTCTGGAGCAAACCAACATTCTTGTAAACTTATGGCAATAGGTCGAAAACAATTTTGTGGAGATACAATGAATATATTCGGAAACCAAGACCAGAACTTCCAGTGGTCTAGGGAATACTATTACTATTCATCCCATTCCATGCAGAACAAAGTGATTTGGACCTCTAGAATCGCTTGTGTAGGCTACGTCCCTGAGGTTTTTGACTATAAGGAGGTGGTCTCTTGGTGTGCCGAAAAATATATTTCAAGCCAAAGAATTATTCCACTGCACGACCATTCTCCTGTTTCTTTGTCACCTCAGGTCTTCTGCAAGATGTTAAGATTGCTGGAGCCAACATTGACCTTCAGAGGACAAGATTGCAAGCAGTTCCTGGAAAAACATGATAATGGGTTGGACATCTTAGCCGAGTTCCTCGAAGACCCGACAACAGTTCCTAAAGATATCACAAAGTTGCAGGTAAGTTCCTTTAGAAATCCATTCCGTGAAATTGCTTGGTTGTTTACAAGAATAACGGGACATGAATCCACGACAAGCATTTCCTGTATATTTATTTATATTTTGTACTTCATAGTCAAGGAACAATTCATTTTCGATTAGGGTAATCTAATTTCCATTGAAATATGTTCCCAGCTGTCATGATTCAAAGAATCGAATAAATTATATATGTCATCCTACTTGATTTTCGCAATAGTGCATTGCTGTCCGTTTCCAAAACTGTCTCTTTCCAAGAAAATAGACTGTGAATTCGACCCAGTAACATTATGGTACCAGGCCCTGTAGAGGCACAATGCCTCCGATTGTTTTTATGAGGTTTTTGATGACTTTGTCTCAGTTTTCAAAGATTTATTGTTAGGGAAGGATGCTCCCCGGATGTCTGGCCAGGAAACCAAGTTTTTGAACATGAAGGGGACACTTGAACAAAAGGAAAATCACAGTGTACTAATGGTATTTGGATCCAAGGAAAATCCTGCTTTCCTTCCATGCCAAATCATAGACAATATTTTTGTTACAGAAATAGAAAGACAATACAACCACTGGTTTCATTTTTTCCATGACAAGAAAAAAAAGCAGTTCATTCCTCTGCCCTAGAAAGTCGGGGACTTCGTGTGCAGGCCATTTAAAGAACTTGAACCTAACATATGCTGAAAGGCTAAAAGGGTTCGACCCTAATGGGATTTTTCGAGGACATTTACTAGCAATTGGATTTAGCAGCTCATTTATCCATAGACACCTGAACGAAGACAAAGACAGTGACGAAAACACTCCTGCTTATGGCGATTGCGACGTAGAGACATTGCAAAGCATGACTAAATTGTACAGACAATAGGGAAAAGTATCCGGTGAGAAGAGTGTTTAGTCCTCTGCCATCACTCCCAAGAGCATGACATCACGAAGCATTGCTTCAACGACCCACCCCAATAAGAAAGAAACCCAGAAATCTTCAAATGGAGGAGGAGATAAAAACCCTTGCACAAAAATTGATAGTTCTCACAAAGTTCCCCTGACGAAGAAGAGAAAAAACGTTGTAGGGAAGGCAGACAAACCCGAAATTGAAAGTGAGTAGATGCAACTTGAAATTGGCCCATCCGAAGACGCGATGCACCATAGTTCCGTGATGGAAGTAGATGATAGTGACATTTTTGATGAAGATGAATCCTTCGTATTCCAGAGCATTGGTTTTGACAGCCAATCTAAAAATATAGTCATTGAAAAGATATATGTAACAAATAAGAAAGGAAAATCTCATACACAGATTAACTTTAGGAAAATGTGGCCGTCCCAAATCTCCCTATTTCACTGTGTAAGCAACGATTCTCTTGATGATTCCAATGGAGGAATTGAAGTGGAGAATGCCAGACTGAACGACTACATCAAGGAATTGGAGGAGCCTTTCATTGCTACACCATATTTTGCCAATACTATAGCAAAAACCGTGTCTGCTACCCCTGTAGCCAAGTTAAAAGGATCCTCCATCATCCTCGCATCGTGTAGAGCCCTTGTAGAGAATAAAATCAAGAAAAAAATGCAGCTAGTTACTGAAGCCTAGGAAACATCACAAAATATAACTTCCTTTCGAAAGAGGGCAAATGATTTGCACGAACATTTGCAGACAAAGTTAAAAAATGATCAACGTTTCTATGAACATATGCTGACCCCTTTTTCCAACCATGCCATCAACAAATCAGATCTGAAAAGAAGACAAGAGGATCTCCCCTCCCCAAAGCAGATCAAACAATTAAAAGCATGTTGGCAAAATAAAGTTAAGAACCTACAACTCATTGTCGTATCATGTGAACAAGCCATATCAGAAAAAGAAGAATTATTCAAAAACCTGACCCAAATAGACTTAGCTGGAAGAACCAACGAGGTTCAAGATGCAAACTTAATCCTCAAATCCTTGTCAATGACTAAAGAATCCTTCGATGAACAACTTGATGTTTTAAAGGGGTTGTCTTTAGAAAAGTTTTACGACATCCTTGAATATCGTGTAGATGAGCTCGAGAACTGGCTATTGGACTATGCAACACACAATGAAGAAATTGAACAGGCTTTGCATAGTATTTCTATGGATCTAAGGAAATTAGAAACTGATCTTTTTGACATAGAAATCCAGGATGAAATCAACATGGCCCCCATGAGAAGCTACATTGAAGAATGGTTCCAACGGAGAATGGACAACCTCATCAACGAAGGGAAACAACCGGTTGGCACGATTCCATAGACCGTCGACAACAACAAAAAAAATGCATCCGCTTCATAGTAAATATATATTGATGTCTTCTTGTTTTCTTTATCAATCCAGTTATTCTACCTCTTTAAATAGAAATCTCTAACCAAAGGCTCATAACTTCCAATTTCTTCTTTTCAAGTCTTCCTCTCTACCGTCACACACTTCTTCTTTCTACAGTCCTAATTATTGTACTTATTTCTTTTTATGGTTTGCGGGAGCCCCCATCCCAGTCTATATGACAAACACATTTAAATTTCCAGAAATATGGGAAAGATTCCAGAAATATGTAACATACATTATTATTTTTTGATAAATTTCAAAGAAAACTATGTTGGATGTCAGGAAATTGTGTTTATTATATTTGAATATTTAATGTGATTTCTAGGAACCTTTTTTATAATACACTATTAATATTTGATAAATTTCAAAGAAAACTAATTTGGAAATGCTATTTTTTTTTTCCTTCAACTATGCTGGATGTCAGGAAATTGTGTCTATTATATTTGAATGTTTAATGTGTATGCTTTTGTGGCTAGCCAATGGCACGCTTCCACAAAGTCTGTTGGCATGTTTTAAGGTAGATGTGATTTTCATTGATGGAAATATCAGAGTATGCAACGATGGAAAAACAGGGACAACGTAAGCTCAGATGATATAGTGCAGAGGTGCACGAAGAGTGCAAGAGTGTGCTTGTTTATTTGATGGCAAACAGGCAGACAAGGAAGATCAACAACGCAGGGATAATTGGATGGAAATATCAGAAGTGTAAACTCCATTTTGGAGTTTCGGATATCGGGCATTGGAGGATTCAAGGATGCAACTCACGACAAGAATGCCGAAATAGCAAAATGTGAAACGTTGAAATACGTTGATCCGACTCCATTTCGGAGTTTCGGATACCGGGAAATTGAGAAGTCAAGAGTTGAGACTCTTCAACACAGGAGTCCCGGAGTTGCAAAATACGGAATCCCGAAATCTCGAAAGAGGCACATCAACAAGATTTTTGCAGACCGGGAAATAACTCCATTTCAGAGTCCCAGATACCGGGAGTTGAAGTGTCGAAACACTTCACCACAAGAGTGCCGAAATGCCGAAACGACGAAATGCAAAATGCCAAAATCCCGAAATAGGCACATAAATGAAGAGTTTCGCAGACCGGGAAATAACTCCATTTTGGAGTTTCGGATACCGAGAGTTGGAATATTCAAGACTCTTCATCATCAAGAGTCCCGGAATCGCGAAATGCGAAACGCCGAAATCCCGAAAGGAGGAGGACAGTTTCAGATACCAAGAGTTGGAAGAGTCAAGACTCTTCATCATCAGGAGTCCTGGAATCGCGAAATGTGAAACCCATAAATCTCGAAAGTAGGAGGATAGTTTCAGATATCGGGAGATGGAGGAATCAAGACCCAAGACTCTTCATCACAGGAGTCCCGAAGTCGCGAAACCCGAAGTCGCGAAATGCGAAATCGTGAAATGTCAAAGACTTCATACCGGAGGTTCGGATACCGGGAGTTGGAGATGTCAAGGAATCTCACGACAGGAATCCCGAAGTTGCGAAGTGCGAAAAGCTGAAAAGTTGATCTAACTCCATTTCGGAGTTTCAGATACTGGGAGTTGGAGGAGTCAAGAGTCAAGACTCTTCATCACAGGAGTCCCAAAGTCGCGAAACCCGAAGTCACGAAATGTCAAAGACTCCATACCAGAGGTTTGGATACCGGGAGTTGGAGATGTCAAGGACTCTCACGATAGGAATCCCAAAGTTGCGAAGTGAGAAAAGCCAAAAAGTTGATTTGACTCCATTTTGGAGTTTCGCAGACCGTCAGGTGGAGTTGTCAAGAACTCTCACATCAAGAATGTCGAAATCGCGAAATGCGAAATGCCGAAATGTGAAATGTGAAAACACCTTTTTGGTGTAGGCCTTGGTCACTGCCGGTGGTCACATCATCGAAGAGCTGTAGAGAATAGCTCGAAGAGACAAGCTCCATTTCGGATTTTGGGACATGGAGAGTCGAGACTCCTCACCACAAGAATGCTAAAATGCTGGAATGCTGAAAGGTGAAATTGTGAAAGAAATTTATGGATAAGCGCTTGGTCACCTCCGGTGGTCACATCGTCGAAGAGATGTAGAGAAGAGCTTGAAGAACCAAGCTCCATTTAGGAGTTTTGGGGACCGCGACATGGAGCGTCAAGAAACTTTACCACAGGAATGTCGAAATTCTGAAATGCCGAAATGCGAAATAAACACAAGATCCTACGGATACAATCCAACGGTGCAAGTGAATTTAAGTATGATCGAAGGGCTACTGTTTATCTTCACATTTAATCGATCAGTGGTGATTCAGTTGCTGAAGCGGTCTTTGGAGGTTCACAGTGTAACTGCTAGAAACCACTGATGGTTTCTTCCAAAGGACTCGAAGAGACTTCTGTGTGATTGCCAGAGGAGCTGAAGAGTCTCTAGGAATCTGCCAGTGGAATGAAGATTGTTCGTAGAGGCAATTGACAGATGGATCTAACTGCTAGAGAAGCTAAAGAGTTGCAATGATGAACAGGTAGAATACTCGACATGAGAGAGCATGCAGAAGCATGGCGACACAACATGCACAAGGTGCACAGAGACTATAATTATGCAGAACAGAGAAGAGATGGGTGTTGCTGTTGTTGAGAGGGATTCATGAGTGTAGAAGGAGGAGTGTGCAGCAGCTGAAATACAGAAAAGAGGAATGGAGCATTGAATGGACATGGTGCATAGAGCATAAAAGGAAGAAGCACAAAAAGCACAAGGCATGTGTGGAGCAAGATAGTGAGACACTAAAGGAATACTGAGGTGCTCTTGTAGAGAAAAACAAAAGATTAGAAATCTCAAGAAGATGCAGGCAGAGAGACACTGATACAGGAGAGCTGAGTAGCATAGCAGAACAGTGATAAGTATGGTAAGCCAATGATAAATATTGTATCATTGTGATAAGTTTCTTAGCAAAAATTTATATGTTAGGGTGGAAGGGAGGTGCTAGGGAGGACTATTGTCCTCATAGATTCAAGTGGGTTCTTGAACAAAGGGAGTTGTAGCTTCCATATGGTTACAGATAGAGAAACCAGGGTGGCAGGGTGGTGCAAGGGAGAACTGTTGTTCTCTCTTATATAGGTTGGTGCCTGTGTGACTGGAAGTTGGTGCTTCCATCTAGTTGGTGCTAGAGAAACCAGATAGTTGGTGCTTCCTTGTAGTTGGTGCTAGAGAAACTGGGGAGTTGGTGCTTCCTTCTAGTTGGTGCTAGAGAATACAGAGAGTTGGTGCTCTCAACAAGTAGTAGTTTGCAAAACAGAGGTTGTAGCCTCATTATGAGTTGGTGCTCATATGTATGATAAGGTAAAGAATGTAAAGATTACTTATCATATAAAGAAGAAGAGGTTTTTACCCTGTATGGGTTTCCTCAGGAAATATCTGTCTCTGTGTATCTCATATGTGTGTCTGATGCTGAATGTTCTATTGCTTTCTTCCCTGCATTATTGTGACTGTTATTAAATGCTGTGTAAATAGTTTAAAATAAGCATAATTGTTTAAGACCAATAACAACTGATTCACCCCCCCTCTCAGTTGTCCAACAATTGGTACCAGAGCTAGCCCCTTTTATATAAGGGTAGATCCTAGAGCTTAAACATGTCAAGCCATGAAGGAAATTCAACCAATAAGGCCCCTTTGTTCAATGGAACAAACTTTGCCTTCTAGAAAGTTAGAATGAGAACCTACATAATGGCTTTAGGTGCATATGTCTGAGATGTGGTAGATACTGGTTATGTAAAGCTAGTATTACTAGCTAATAAGGATGACAAGCTAGAATTTAGATTCAACGCTAAGGCTATGAATGCTATCTTGAGTGGGCTTGCAGAAGTAGAATTCGTAAAAGTTATGCACCTAGGAACTGCCAAAGAAATGTGGGACAAACTCATTAGCAATTATGAAGGTAATGAGAAGGTAAAGGATGCCAAGCTTCAAACCTATAGAATATAGTTTGAATAACTGAAGATGAAGGAAGATGAAACTGTTGGAAAATACTTTCTGAGAGTAGAAGAAATGGTAAATGCAATGAAAGCACTTGGTGAGAAAATTGAGGAACCTTCTTTAGTTCAAAA
>JZKD02S1790606.1:259817-280979 GCA_000966675.3 Picea glauca | reverse complement strand
ATGGTTGACTGTATTGACGTAAAAGTTGATGAAGGAATCCCAGCAAGAGAGGTGTACAATAATGAGTCTTCTACAGAGGACACAACTAAAGATGAAGATGAACAGGTCCAAGAATTAGAAAACGAAGACTCTAAATCAGATGAAGACTCAGATACTCAGACAAACTTAAATCAACAGGCTCCTTCAAATTCCTCCTCTATAATTACTCAAAAGAATCATCCTGCAAGTCAGATAATTGGTGAAAAAGACAAAGGTGTACAAACTAGGAGAAAGAAAATAAAAACCACCAAGCAATCACATATAGCTTTCATATCCATGCTGGAACCCAAGAACTTTAATGAAGCTAGCAAAGATGACCTTTGGGTTAAAGCAATGAATGATGAACTTAATCAGATTGAGAAAAAAAATACGTGGGAGATGGTTCATAGACCGGAAGGTAAAAATAGATGTCAAAGGGGGAGAAAAGGAGTGGTCTGGACCGGATGCTACAGTTGGAGGTCCAAACAGATTAGTGCAGTCATTCAGGGTTTCCACCAATGCCAAAGGGGGAGATTGTTGGCATGTTTTCAGGCATATGTGCTTGTCATTGATGGCAAGATCAAAGTATGCAGCGATGGCAAAACAGGGACAACATAAGATCAAAAGAGATAGTGCAGAGGTGCACGGAGAGTGCAAGAGTGTGCTTGTTTATTTGATGGCAAACAGGAAGGCAAGGAAGATCAACAACGCAGGGATAATTGCATGGAAAGATCAGAAGCGTAAACTCCATTTCAGAGTTTCAGATACTAGGCATTGGAGGAGTCAAGGAAGCAACTCATGACAAGAATGCTGAAACGACGAAATGTGAAACACCGGAATACGTTGATCCGACTCCATTTCGGAGTTTCAGATATTGGGAGATTGAGAAGTCAAGAGTTGAGACTCTTCAACATAGGAGTCCCGTAGTTGAGAAATCTGGAATCCCAAAATCCCAAAAGAGGCACATCAATAAGAGTTTTGCAGACCGGGAAATAACTCTATTTCAGAGTCCCGGATACCGGGAGTTGAAGTGTCGAAACACTTCACCATAGGAGTCTCGAAATGCTGAAATGAAAAACGCTGAAATCTCGAAATAGGCACATAAACGAAGAGTTTCGTAGACCGGGAAATAACTCCATTTCAGAGTTTCGAATACCGGGAGTTGGAAGAGTCAAGACTCATCATCATCAGGAGTCTCGGAATCACGAAATGCGAAATGCCAAAATATCGAAAGAAGGAGGACAATTTTGGATACCGGGAGTTGGAAGAGTCAAGAATCTTCATCACCAGGAGTCCCAGAATCATGAAATGAGAAACACTGAAATCCCGAAAGCAGGAGGACACTTTCGGATATCGGGAGATGGAGGAATCAAGACCCGAGACTCTTCATCATAGGAGTCCCGAAGTTGCAAAACCCGAAGTCACGAAATGCGAAATCGCGAAATGTCAAAGACTCCATACCGGAGGTTCGGATACTGGGAGTTGGAGATGTCAAGGAATCTCACGACAGGAATCTCGAAGTTGCGAAGTGCGAAAATCCAAAAAGTTGATCTGAATCCATTTTGGAGTTTCATATACTGGGAGTTGGAGGAGTCAAGAGTCAAGACTCTTCATCACAGGAGTCTCGAAGTCGCGAAACCCAAAGTCGTGAAATGAGAAATCACGAAATGTCAAAGACTCCATACCGAAGGTTTGGATACCAGGAGTTGGAGATGTCAAGGACTCTCACGAAAAGAATTCTGAAGTTACGAAGTGCGAAAAGACAAAAGGTTGATCTGACTCCATTTTGGAGTTTCGCAGACCGAGAGGTGGAGTTGTCAAGAAATCTCACATCAAGAATGCCGAAATAGCGAAATGTGAAATGCCGAAATGCGAAATGTGAAAACACCTTTTTGGTGTAGGCCTTGGTCACCGTCGGTGGTCACATCGTCGAAGAGATGTAGAGAAGAGATCGAAGAGATAAGCTCCATTTCAGAGTTTGGGACATGGAGAGTCGAGACTCCTCACCACAAGAATGCCGAAATGCCGGAATGCCGAAAGGTGAAATTGCAAAAGCACTTTATGGATAAGCACTTGGTCACTGCCGGTGGTCACATCGTCGAAGAGCTGTAGAGAAGAGCTCGAAGAACCAAGCTCCATTTCGAAGTTTCAGGGATCGCGACATGGAGCATCAAGAAACTTTACCATAGGAATGTCGAAATTCTGAAATGCCGAAATGCAAAATAAACGCAAGATCCTATGGATCCAATCCAACGGTGCAGGTGAATTTAAGTATGATCAAAGGGCTACTGTTGCTCTTCACATTTAATCGATCAGTGGTGATTCAGTTGCTGAAGCGGTCTTTGGAGGTTCATAGTGTAACTGCTAGAAACCACTGATGGTTTCTTCCAGAGGACTCGAAGAGACTTCTGTGTGATTGCCAGAGGAACTGAAGAGTCTCTAGGAATATTCCAGTGGAATGAAGACTGTCCGTAGAGGCAATTGACATATGGATCTAACTTCTGTTAGGACCACACAATGTACCTTTTTGCCTATACTTTTTTCCACTATTATACTCTTGATCACCCATATTTAAACTCATACTATCACTTTATCTGATCATTCCAAAGGTATACAACATCCCTTCTCATAACTATACGTTTAATCTGTTTTGCATAATATTTTACATCACTCTCGTACTTAACCATTGATTAGAAATGTATAAGTGTTCAAACTGCAGATTAGCATTTGAAGCCTGTTGCTGAAACATAGAGCTGTTACACAGTCCAAGGTCGCAGATGCTGAAACACAAAGCTGTTACACAGTCCAAGGTCGCTGTTGTTGAGAGGGATTCAGGAGTGTAGAAGGAGGAGTGTGCAACAACTGAAATACAGAAAAAAGGAATGGAGCATTGAATGGACATGGCGCATAGAGCATAAAAGGTAGAAGCACAAAAAGTGCAAGTCATGTGTGGAGCAAGACAGTGAGACACTAAAGGAAGGCTGAGGTTCTCTTGTAGAGAAAAACAAAAGATCAAAAATCTCAAGAAGATGTAGACAGAGAGACACTGATACAGGAGAGCTGAGTAGCATAGCAGAAAAGTGATAAGTATGGTAAGCCAATGATAAATATTGTATCACTGTGATAAGTTTCATTAGAAAAAATTTATATGTTAGGGTGGAAGGGAGGTGCTAGGGAGGACTGTTGTCCTTAGAGGTTCAAGTGGGTGCTTGAACAAAGGGAGTTGTAGCTTCCATTTGGTTGTAGCTAGAGAAACCAGGGTGGTAGGGCGGTGCAAGGGAGAAATGTTGTTCTCTGTTATACAGGTTGGTGCTTGTGTCATTGAAAGTTGGTGATAGAGAAACTGGGGAGTTGGTGCTTCCTTCTAGTTGGTGCTAGAGAAACCGGGGAGTTGGTGCTTCCTTCTAGTTGGTGCTAGAGAATCCAGAGAGTTGGTGCTCTCAGCAAGTAGCAACTTGCAAAACAGAGGTTGTAGCCCCATTATGAGTTGGTGCTCATATGTATGATAATGCAAAGAATGTAAATATTACTTATCATATAAAGAAGAAGAGGTTTTTACCCTGTATGGGTTTCCTCAGGAAATATATGTCTCTGTGTATCTCATATGTGTGACTGATGCTGAATGTTCTATTGCTTACTTCCCTGTATTATTGTGACTGTCATTAAATGTTGTGTAAAGAGTTTAAAATAAGCATAATTGTTTAAGCCCAGTAACAACTGATTCACCCCCCCTCTGAGTTGTCCAACAAAGTCATCCTCTGCATGGACACCACATGTACTCCAACCTGCTTCCCACGTGTTTGCACTCGGTCCCGCTGTGGTAGTGCATTTATTCCCATTCCAACCTGGCAGGGACTATGCTGCCATGCAACACTTGTTAAAATTGAAAACAAAAATTTTCGACTTCCTTTTTCCCTATTCCAAAAGTGATTTTATCCCTATTCCAATTATTCCAAAGTGATGTTATGTATTTAATTATTCATTATTACTATTATTTTATTTAATTAAGTTATTTCCTAACTATCCTAATTTCTTTCAGGTTCTCTCTTTGAGGGAAGGGGACACATAAGACATCACTCATCAAGGTAATGAGACACTACTAATTTTTTTAAGAATTTATTATATTCCATCTATTTTATATTAAAAAAATTTCATGTTTATTTGTGAGAGCATGAACCTTTCCCTTATGGTTCTTTGTAGGATTGGATTTATAGTCTTTTGATTCGAGGTATTGGTATTCACTATTAGTGTTTTTACTTAGAAAGTATTGCTAATTAATTAATCACAATTATTGATGTAGAGGGACTATGCCTCTTTACAATTTAGAGTAACACAAAAAACAAAATCATTTTGATTTCATAAACTACTATAATATCAATCCGTCACTCATAATACACCACAATAATCAAATAATTAATCAAGCATAATTAAACTACAATAAAACTTTTCAAATTTTATTAATGAGAATGGTCAAGCTCTTGATTAGCCAATACATTTAATAGAGTAGCACTCTAAAGGTTCTTACCCCCTCATTTATCCATAGACCTCATCTTCTATGGGAGCTAAAGTTTCTCACCAACTACCACTAGAATCTTTCAACCATGGACTATTGTAACAATAATGACCAACACCTCTATCCACCACCACAACTATGGAATATAGCTTCCTCAAAGGCCAAAAGTGCCATCCTTATTGTGGGTAGATAATTTTATACATGAAACTTGGAAGTCGAATGTCTTAACCATCCCAACTTCCATCGATTGGTCATCAAGGTGATTAAAAACCGTTTTAGTCATATTGTTTCATATTCCTTGTAATTATCTCAGTGGCATTAATTATTTATTTTTACACCATTTTTTTACTGCTAGGCTCAAGCTACATCATTTACTTTGTTGGATGCATTATCGATTTCTTTTTTATTAAAATAATGTTTGCATTTCCTTAATGTTGAAGGTAAAGAAGTTCTTTATGATCATATCATGCCACAAGAGGCACATTTATGGGTATAACGATTCCCAAATCTGGACAAGAACATTGCTTGTTGTTACTGAACCAATTTGGACTATATTATCATTAGTATCTTCTCTATAGTCAAGCATTTCTTTCACATCCTCTTTCATGGATAGAACCATGAGAGGTTCTCTCTTCTTCTGTGGTATTATTGTAATAACTTCTCTAGCAACATAAAATGAACGAAATATGATGGAATTAATACCTAAACTACTGAAAGAAAATGGTGTGTGTAGGATAGCTAGATACACCAAGGATGCTCTTGCATTAGACCTATTTGGTTGGAAAATTTGAGCATCTTTCTCAAAGGTAGGTTAACAAAGGTGCAAAGTGGACATCCTTGTCTACCCATTGATGCTGCTAAAATCCACAACATTTCTTTCAATATCTCGACCCAACATTGCTATACATCTACCCCACCTTTTAACTTTTCTTCCACGCCTTACGAATTTATTCCACAAGGTTTCATGAATCACTACCTCATTTTTCTTTAATTAGGGGAAATTTGAGGTCTAAAATGGGTCTCCTAAGGAAAATAATAAAATAATAGTTAAAATTAATAAAATAAGAGTTATGATTTTTCAAAGGGAAAGAAAGAGTACTGCTTTTTTTAATCGTATTTTCAAGTTATCTCCTTATAGGTTTACTAAATTATGCATCTAAAAAGTGCCTACAGTTTAAATTTGAGTAAACCTTCAAGGAGATAAGTAAAAAATAAGATTAAAAAAAAATAGTTTTCTTCCTTTCCCTCCAAAAATATTTACCCTTATGGTTGACATCATCATCTTGAACCCTATTGGTTCTTTTAAAGTTGATTTTGATAGTACACTTTTTTTTGTTTTGAGGCCCAATTTTAACCTCAAATTCCCCTAATATACCCCATCGATGCAAATATAATTAATTTTATTACCATATCATATAATTAATTACATTTAATATTTATTATAACATTGGAACACAAAAAGTAGGTTCTGGCCTTTGACCATTTTATCTCATGTACTCTATCACCCAAAACATCTCGAAGTCCCGAAATCTAAAATTCTCGGAGTCTAGAAGTTCCGAATGGGTCCACACTTATACGTGTTACGCATTAAATATTAAAAAGGGAAAATGATTGGCCTCATCCATGTGCAAATATTATAATAAAATTTTAGTACTATAATATATTATATTAGAGTACACCTCCTTGAGAATTGGACCTAGGTTAAATAAATTCCCAATATTGTATTTTAATATTGGAAAGGGGAAGAATCTCCAGGTCAATTACTTCGGCTATTAATCACACTCTTCATTCCTCAAACATCCCAGAGCTCTGAAAAATCGAAGTGCCAAAGACCATGAGATGGTTAAGGCATTTAATCACGGATTATTCCCTGGTGTACTAAGACATTTGAATAGTATTAAATTATATTTATTTTGGTCTCAGGCCTTTTTATTCTCCAGGGACGTTAACCTCTATTTTTCCAGAAGGATAATAATAACAACACACACACACATAGCCTTGCAGGGTTTTATTACCTGGAAAATTTAAATGGGATTATTTTCTCTTACAAGAAAATAAGGGAAAATAAATATAATTTCCCATTCTTTATAAAACAATTTGAAATTTCTCCATTTTGGAATTAAATTCATATTTCTAATTTTCCTCTCCTCACAGGTAAAGGAGTAGATTTTCTCCTTTTACTATGATTTACTTTTCTTACCCAAAATTTAAGGAAATTAGTCTCAAGGAAAAAAATTTCCTCCATAGTAAATTTTATATTTCTACCCAAAATTACAGCCAACCACAATTATGGGGATTCTTCCAAAATTTATAGGATTTTAACACAAGTTTAGCATAAACGTTTATTAATGCCCAAATGAAATAAAATTGGATTTTATATTTTGATTCAAGTAGGAATGGTCATGATTAGTCCCAAATTATTCTTTCTTACTACCTATTTATAATGATTTTTGCATTTTTAAATATTTGGGTTGTTTCCCTAAAGTCCAAACCCAGATTTGATATACTCTAAGTTTTCTGTAATAAGGCTTGAGGACAAACTAAAATAGAACACTTATATGCAAAAATAAATCTCTCTCTCCTTTCAGATTTTTCCTGTAGAGGTTCTAACTATTTAATTGTTCCCACTATAAAAAAAAATGGTTTGTAATGCTAAATCAACATTAGTGTTCTCACCTAGAAGTATTATTTTAACACACATGTAGTCAAGAAGTAAGGAGATAAGTCAAATGTAATTCAACTGGAACATTTTCACATTCACACCTAAATTTTCAAGGTGCTTTTATCATGAAAATGAACTTGTATTGCTCTAAAACAAAGTCTATAATTATCTCTGAGATTAACATTGCGAGGATTTTGGAAAAATATACTTATCTAGAACCCAAAAAGTGCTACAACTACTAAAAGGGATGCCCTTTTCAACCCAACCATAAGAATAGAAACTTTTGGAAATATTTACCATCGACCACCCCCTAGCTAGATCACGGTGCCCTGAAAGAGATTCTTCCTTCTGTTCAACAATAGTTAGGGATGTAGGTCACTCTCCTCCTCCCACAAGAATTATGGCAGATTAGTTTTCTATCCACCAAGCAAGGGAGGATGTTGTTATTTCTCACTCATTCACTCCATATTTCCGTAGCTCCGTTTATTAACTTTATTAGAAAAACATTGCCCAACAATCCCTGTACCCAGAAACATATTCGTTTCTCAGTTCTCTTCATAACTAGAGAGCCACACATGCTCTCCCTCTTCAGAAAATGGTCACCAAACCCATTCCTCTACCTCCTCCCTTCTGCCCATGATTTTCCTTCCTTTTCTTTCCTTCCTCAACAATATTTCGTGGGTCCATTACCCAAATTTGTAGGTCAAATAATGAATTTTCCATATGGGTACTCTGTCCATATCCTCATTGACTCTTGATGAAGACTTCCCAACTACCAAATTGACTGGTAATTAAATTCTCTGGGTCAGAGCACTGTTCTAGGTCTAAACAATTTAAATCCAACAAAGTACTGGTCTAGTAGGGGTCATTCCAACCGTTACTGATTCCCCTCACCATCTCTCTCATGCACCATGATCTACATTGACAACCCCTTCAAAATTTATGCAACAACTTCCATTTTATTTAGTAACAAAAATATATACATTACCTTCTATAACAAAACGTTCATCAAATCCAACATCCACAGATAATCAGTTTTCCCATACTCTTTTAGTAGGCTATAGTTATATTTACAAGATGGGGGAAACATGGGTATTACAATACCCTCCCCCTTAAAGGAACATTGTCCTCGATGTTCTACCTACCACTGTGCTCTTTATGTTCAATAATGAACAAAAATGTGTATGTTTGTTTCATGGCATCCTCCATTTCCCTTGTAGCTTCATCTGGACCAAAGTGTTTCCACTGCACCTTGACCTATGCAATGGTTCTATTCTTGAGTGAGATTTTTTTCCTGTCTATTATGCATTGTGGATCTGGTAGGAATTCTCCCTCTGGTTCTACCTGAATTACAGAACAATCAATTATATGATTAGAATCATGTACATATTTCTTTAGTAACGAAACATGGAAAACATTATGTGCCTTCATTATGGGAGGGAGTGCTGATATATATGCTACAGGTCCCACTCTGTCCAAAATTTCAAAGGGTCCAAAAAACTAAGGTGCCAGCTTGGCACAAGTTCCCATTCTCAAGGAAATTTTTCTGGGCCTAACTCGGATATACACATGTTTCCCTGCTTTGAACTCTCTAGGAGTCCTTTTTTTGTTTGCATAGCTTTTCTATCTATCTTGAACTATTTTCAGATTTTGTTTTATTTGAACTACTTGTTGTTCCATTTATTTTAACCTATTTGACCCGAGTGTAATTTTGTCTAATGAGTTATTCCCATTGATTGGAATATTGCATTGTCTACCATAGAGAGTCTCAAAAGGGATCATCTTTAATGACTCATGATAGCCATTTTTATAAGAAAACTCTACCAGGGGTAGGTATTCTTCCCATTTCTCAGGATGATGCATCAAAATAACCCTTAACATGTCCTCTACCACTTGGTTTGACCGCTCTGTCTGTCCATCAATTTGAGGGTAATAGGCTATACTAAATAACAATTTAGTTTCAAAACCAACAAACAAAGATTTCCAAAAAATTGAAGTAAATTTTTGTATCTCTGTCTGATATGATTTCCTTAGGCATACCATGTAGTCTAAATATTTATTTCATTAAAATATTGGCAATATCTATTGCCTTGCAAGTTGACTTTATGAGAATAAAGTGAGCAACCTTGCTCAAATTGTCCACAACTACCATAATAACGTCATTCTACTTGGTTGATTTAAGCAATCCTGTGATGAAATCCATGGAGATGGTATCCCATTTCCATTCTGGAATTGGTAGGGGATGAAACAACCTTGCTAGATGCCAGTGATTTTCCTTAACTTGCTAACATTATAGACATTTAGTTAAGTAATCAACTATGTTCTTTTTTTAGTCCTAGCCAATAAAACATTTTCTTAGTGGCAGTGATAATTTTCTGATAACCAGAATGACCAGTAGATGGTCTTTTATGTAGTTCATCGATTATAAACCTCTTCAAGTCATCACAATTTGGAATATACAACCTACCTTTGTAAGTTAGCATGCCATCATTCAGCAAGATATATCCCTCATACTTCACCTCTGTGGGCTCTTGCTCTAGGTATGATTTCACAGTTTAAAAAAATGCCTTTGGTTCTTGTGCACTTCTGATTCTTTCCTTGATGTCTACTTCACAAGTGCTTACAACTTTCAAGTGAATTACTTTCATACTTATACTAAGGTCATCCATCACCCTATTTTATTTTCCTTTAATATGTTTGATTTCAAAATCAAACTCACCAAGGATATCCATCCACCTAGCTTGTTTGGCATTGAGTTTGGGTTGTTCGAACATATATCTCAACCCACTATGGTCTGTCATAAGTACAAATATTTTTCCCAGGAGGTAATCCCTCCACATTTTTAAAGCATGTACTATGGAATCCATTTCCAAATCATGTGTCACATAATTGATTTCATGCTCACTCAATTTTCTGGACTCATAGAAAATCACATGTCCTTCTTGCATAAGGACTCCTTTGAGTCCTTCCTTGCAGGCATATGTACACACAAGGAAATCCTTGTTTTGGTATGCAACTTTTAGCATCGATGCGTTGGTTAAAAGGTGTTTTAGCTACTAAAAACTCTTTGCACACTCTGTTGTCCAAATGAATTTAACTCCCTTTTTTTGAAGGGAGGTTATTGGATAACCAATCTTGGAAGACCCCTTTATGAGCCTTCTATAGTATCCTGCTATGCCTATAAATGATATGATATCAGAGACATCCTTTGGGGTAGGTCGATCCATAATGGATTTGATCTTGTTATGATGAATTTCCACTCCATATTCAGAGATAACATGGCCTAAGTAATGGACTTGTTTTTGGAAGAAGTCACACTTACTAAACTTCACATAGAGTTGGTGTTCTATCAACACTTGAAGTATTAATTTGATATGTTCTTCATTCTCTTACCTACTCTTAGAATATATTAGGATATCATCAATGAAAACCAACACAAATATGTCCACGAACTTTTTGAGCACATTATTCATTAAGAACATAAAGGTGATTGGTGCATTGGTAAGCCAAAATGGAACCACCACAAATTCATAGTGCCCATACCTCATCCTAAAGGTTGTTTTGTGGATGTATTCATCCTTAATTTGACCTTGATGGTATTCAATCCTCAAGTCAATCTTGGAGAAAATTGTAGTGCCCCTTAATTGGTCAAACAAGTAATCGATTATTGGCAATTGATACTTATTCTTAATGGTCATCTTGTTGAGTTGTCTATAGTCCATGCACAACCTGAGTGTGCCATCCTTCTTCTTCACAAAAAACGATGGTGCTCCCCAAGGAGACACACTATGACGATGTAACCTTTTTCCAACATCTCCTTTAGCTATAGTTTGATATCAACTATATTTGGTGTACTCATTCTATAGGGTGCTCTAGACATTGTCACTGCTCCGGGTACCAGTTCTATTGAAAAATTAATGTCTCTTCTTGGAGGTAGACCTGGTACCTCTTCTGGAAACACATCTTTATACTCTCTTAATATAGGATGGTCCTCTAGGCTTGGTTTATTGTCCTCAACATAGTTCAAAACTTGTATTGCATACAAAGGACATCCTTTTCTGCAATACTTCTTCAATTGAAACACTGAGATATGATTTAGAATTCCTTGTAGGGTTCTTTTCCTCCCTTCCTCATCTTCACACTCCAAATTTTTATTATAATAGTCAAAATTGGCTTTATGGGAAACCAACTAGTCCATGCTAATCAATAGGTCATAATATCCTAAAGGAAGCATGTTTAGGGTCGCTTGGGTGGACAATCCATTCATAATGAATTGGCATGCTGGTATGACCTCTGTAACTTTTTTTTTTGTTTCAGTGGCTAGCTGTTCCAAGCATGATTTAACATGTTTTACTTACTGCAATTTACATTTCTCAACAATTTGGGGGGAACATAACTCATATTAGAACCAAGGTCAATTAAAATGGAAACTAGATGGTTGGAAATCATACCTTCCATATCCACCACTGAAGCTTGGTGGTCAAATTGTCTATTATCCAAGGCTGCATAAATTTGTGGCATTATCCTAGCCACATCATTGACTGTGGTATCCTCCTGGATGTTGTAGACCCTCCTATTGTCATGTTTCCTATGTGGGTGTCCCTCAACACATGTTCTTCTCCACAACCCCAACATTTAAAGGGTTCTCTCTTTGTATTATCAGTCTTTCCTGGTGCTGATCAAAAGGGTTTATTACCACTCTAAGATGGAAAATTATGTTGATACACACTTTTAGTAGAAAGTCTCATCTTAGAGATTTTATCGTGATTCTTAAATCTTGAGGATTTAAATCCCTTCTTATTGAATCCCAATTTACCTTTTTTCTTCCAATACTTATGAGGTTCTTCCTTATTCTTGAATTGCTCATAGAGGTACCTTGCCTTTCAAATGGTGTCTTCTAAAGTATTAGGTTCATCAAACTCAATTATGTCTCGGAAGGACTGAGGTGGTCCACTAGTAAATTAGGGCATGTATCACATCAATTCAAGAAATTTGTTGATATATTCATCTATTGTGAGTTGTCCTAGTTTGAGTTCATAGAACCCCTTGGTATTCTCATCATATTATATTTTAGACAAGTACTTCTTCTTAAATTATTTCTTGAATTGTTTCCATCACAAATCCTTCTCATGAATTCATTTCACATTTCTAAGGTCCTCCCACCAAATGGAGGCCTTTCCATTCAAGTTGAAAATGGATATTTGGGCCTTTAAGTTTTCAGAGTAGTCATGGACTCTGAAGTACTTCTTCAATCCATGTAGCCAAAATTCTGCTTGTTCCCCCTTTTTAATTTCTCCATCGAAAGTGGGTGGTTTGGATTTCTTAAAATCTTCAGGGTCATGGCTCTTGGAATATTTCCTCCTCTTTCTTCTCCTCTGAGAATGTGAACTAGTATCACTACTAGACAACTCCTTAGAGTTGTTATTTTCCTCACTAGAGGATTCTTCAGCTGAATCCTTGGTGTTAGCATGTCTCTTGGCTCCATGTTGGGCCTTCTTTGAGGTGCTTCTCCTTGTGTGGCTACTTTCAGGACCATGATTTTGTATCTCAGGTGGACTTTGGGTTTTCTTAGTATGATGTCTATCCACATTACTGGCTACTGACCCATATTGTAGCTACCTTTGTATATTTGATAGACTTTGCAGTAGAACTACATTAATTCCAGTTTGTTTTTCCTATTCTTTTATCATCCTTTCATTGTATTCCGTACAACTTTGGAATTCTTCCATAAGGATTCTTACCATTTCAGCTAAGTCCGGAGGGGTTTCCACCACCCTCCTCTCATCATATTTTTCTTCTCTATTGTAGAAGATTCCCCCCAACTCATGGTATGTCACCATTCTTTACGCTGTATTTTTTCCTTGATGTCCACTAACTGTTTGAGTGCTGCTAAAACATTTTCTGTTAGTTAATTATCTACAGTTTATGAACAACAAATGCAATTTGTAAGGTGAAATCAACTTCATTATTTGGAAAAATTAGCAACACAACATAAAGTTTCAGATTTCTAAAACCATGTAATATTAGCAACTTTAGATTTCTAAAACCATGTAACGACAACAGAAAGTTTCATTCCTTTCTTCAGTAATATGTTTTAAATAAGCTCTTAAGGATGGAGTAAGATAGGGTGTTACCCTGTAAAATTTCTTTAATAAAATTTTATTCATCTCTTTCATGAGTTTAAGAAGGTCAAGTGTTATTGCCTGCTCTGATACCACTCTGTCACACACCCAAATCCTAAGTATACTTTTGAGGGATAAGGTATATTTTTTTTCTCTTTTTTCAATTTATCTCAAATCCGTGTAATTAGGATTACATCTTCAACTCGACAAGGGTTTTCCAACGACTGCAAATTTTTCCAGATTCGAGTTCTGGATTGACAGTTATGGATTTTTGAAATTTTCGGGGCATCATTGGCCAAAGGCTAGGTCCTCGCCACATGGCACCCACGTGGCACTACTTCATTCATACCTGTCGACGTAGAACTAACGCGACCAAAGTCATCATCTTCTGTCGGTGACGTGGCCACCAAAGGATGGGGTCATTGGGAAATTTCCTACCGAGATTTCACAGTTTCGAGTCTTCGTCCCTCTATCAGTTTCATACAACCCAAAACCTCTCGAAGTTTCGAAGTACGAAGGAATTTTCCCATCCAGAATCTAGGATGGAGAGGTGTCCACCCTCAGTTATAACGACTTAGGTTTGTTCACTCTTAACACATAGCCTATGCTCAATGAGGGTTCCACACTTATTCCATGCCCAGTCCCGCATTGAAATGTGGGTTTTCTATTAAATACCATATCATCATAGCATACAAGGACTCGCCCGGACAGAGGTTGACACTTGTCTAGCTCTTATAGTCCTATTAAATTAATTAATCATTATCATAATAAATTCCCTCTATTTCTTTATTAATCATTTATTTAATCCTTATTAGGCACAATTATTCTTCATTAAAATTAATTAAGCCCATAAATTCCGTTTTTACTTGGCCTAAAATACTGGTTCAATTAAACCAAGGATTACTTCCCTCTTTCCTTGGAAATCCAACATCTCGGGATGGATTAGTGTTAATTATTATATTAAATCCCTGTCGCATTAAATCCAAAATCAAATCATATTACTAATTAGTTTTTTGATTAATTATATTATAATATAATCTTAATGAATTAAATTATAATACAATTAATTATCATTGATTACATTCAGGGTTATTAAAATCAACTAACGTACTAAATCTTCGGACTTCGGTGTAATTTCTCTCCACGCTCTTATGGACATATCCAGAAACCCCCAAATGTTGAAGCTTCAGAGAGGGTCCCACTTTATCATACCTTGATGAAAATATAATTAATTTTATAACCTAATTAATTACATTTAATATTTATTATAACATTGGAACATGGAAAGTAGGTTCGTAGCTTCGTCCATTTTAGCTCATGTACTCTATCATCCCAAACATATCAGAGTCCCTAAGTCTCGAAGGGGTCCACACTTATATGTGGTACACTTAAATATTAATTTTAAAAATGGAAAAATATTGGCCTCATCCACGTGCAAATATTATAATAAAATTTTGTTACTATAAAATATTATATTGGAGTACACGTCCTTGAGAATCACACCCAAGTTAAATAAATTCCCAGTATTGTATTTTAATATTGGAAAGGGGGGATAATCTATGGGTCAACTACTTCGGCTATTAATCACACTCTCCATTCCTCAGACATCCAGGAGCCCCAAAATCCTGAAGTCCCGATGATCATGATATGGTTAAGGCATTTAATCACGGGTTATTCCTTGGTGTACTTTTGTTGGAGAAATTTCTATTTTCGACACACTGGTTCAGTGGGAGTTAACTGACTAGTTCTATTTTAGACTTTCTTTCTAGATAGTCACTACTATGCTATTATGCATGTTATTTCCTATATATGAGTGTATTCCATTCATTCATTGTATCATATTGATCATCATCTATGTATCAATCATCAACTCATTGGAGTAGTGTGAATATATTTTCTCATTCTTCCATATTGAATCTCTCTTCCTTTCTTGATAAGATTTGTTTGTACTTGCTTTAGCTAGTGTTGGCATAGTGGCAGACCCAGGGTTCATCTCTAACAATGCACCAACAAGCCCTAAATATTGTCCCTTTCGGCAACACCTGTGAGGCAGATGCAGTCTCACCCGAATTAGCTATAGGGGTTGTAGGACACAGGAGTTTACAACCAGAGGAAATGCAAAATGGATTCAAAGAAACTACACACAACAACCTAGTATTCTTTGTCCTCCTTATGCCTACTGCACAAGTTATATCTCAGATCTAACACAATAGCATAATAGAAGCATATCAAATGACAAAGAACCCAACATCAATCACACATAACACAAGATATACGTGGTTCACCCTCTCTCTAAGGATACGTCCACCGAACTTTTCTTTATAGTATATTAAGATGAAATCATACATTTATTATTTGCGCTCTCTAGCCAGCATATCTTCTCTCTTCCTCTCTGTCTCCCCCCCCTACATACCTAGCTTTAGGGTTGATCTTCGCATCTAGCTGAAGATCTTACAACAAAGAAGACCCTCACACACAACACTTCTCTCTCACACCGTAGTACTCAGCCAATCTCTCAATAACAATGAACTCTCAACCAACCTAGCACCACCCCATCCGAGGTCCTCTTGACGTTTATTTATACATTACAATAGCTCACCGACATCCTTAGGTTGAAAGCTAAGTGTCAAAACCCTAGATACCAAAACCCTAGGTGTCTAAAACCCTAGGTCAACTTGACCCGTGTTTTCAGGGCTTCACCCGCCTATCTTTCCTTCCTTCTCACGCGATGCTCCAAAGCATCCAACGATGCATTTTTCCTCTTGCTGAGTTGTCCACGATCCATCTTCATTGCTGATATGTCCATCCTCGATCTCCTCGTCCAATGACTTGATTTCTCTTACTTCGCACCGTCTTTTCTGCTCTTCTGCTCACTTCGACCTAGTATCAGTTACTGTGTCTTCCACACAGTTCACATTCCATATTTTCTTCCTTAATCTTATCTTACTTCCATACCCAAGGGCCAAAAGGACCCCAACACTCACTTGTGACTCGTCTCGTGACACTTTAGATCTGATCCTTCTAATTTTCTTCAACTTCAGGCTGTGTAGAGCAGCCTGCGCTTTCTTCTCTACCCCTCCCTTCCTTCTGCAGACTTTATTTTCTGTGTATGGTACCCAGTTTCAACTGCACCTGGTACCTAGACCCTTTTCCTTATGCTTTTAGTGAGAGTTGTGAGGCAGCTGGTTGTCATAGTATAGTTTCAACCGGATCCCGTTCACCAAACCTTCCTTCCATTCTCCATTCAAAGTATTCAACTGCGTAACTCCTCCTTCTGTAACATAGACAACCTCATATGGCCCAAGCCAATCTATTCTGAACTTTCCAAGATGCTTCATGAACTTATTGTCATATACCAATACCAAATTGCCTTGCTTAAATGCCTTCTTCTTGATGTGTCTGTCATGGTAGGCCTTTTCTCTTTCCTTCTGTACCTGCTGATGAAATCCTACAATAAATCTATCTTCTTCTAGTTCAACCAACTACGCGAGCCTCTCTTGAACAACGCTGGTATCATCCATATCTGTGAAGGCTGCGATTCTTAAGCTTGGGACAAAATATTCCATCGGGACAACTGCTTCGAGACCGTAATCCAACTTAAAGGGAGTCTGCATTGTAAGCTTCTTGCAAGTGGTTCTATAGGCCCATAGTACTACTGGTACTCTTAAATCCTAGTCATCCCTGTTCACATTGAAAATCTTCATCAACGCTGTCTCCAAGATTTTATTGAATTCTTCAATTGTCCCATTCTCTTGCGGGTGGTAGGGTGTGCTCTTCTGGTGATGGACTGCAAATTCCTTGGTCAAGGATTCAACGGTATTATTTATGAAATGTGTGCCTTGATCACTCATAAGGATCTTTGGGCATCCAAACCGGGTTATAATGTCATCAAATATGAAGCACGCAACTATAGTTGCACTACAGTCCTTAACTGCTCTTGCTTCGGCCCATCTGGTCAAGTACTCTGTCACAGTGATTATGTATCTGGCTCCTATGCGCTTCCCTGGTGGGTTTATAGGCCCCACAAAATCAATGGCCCATTTCGCAAATGCTTGTAGGGTCAGTTGTAGTACTAAAGGCATTTCATATCTTCTGGATGGTTTTCCAACTCTTTGGAATGCATCACAGGCTCTGTAATAGTCCTTAGCATCTATGTGTAAGGTAGGCCACCAAAGGCCAGCTCTAAGAACCTTCTGTGTTGTTTCTTTCCCTATGTATTTTCCTCCTACGATGCCTTCATGAGCTTTTGCGAGGATCAACGGTCGCTCTGCCTCCATAACACACCTCCTCAATATCTCATTAGGTCCCATCTTGTATAGTTTTCCAACTATAAGTGAAAATTCTGCAGCATGCAGTACCAACTGCTTCTTCTGGGTGATTGTATATTCACTCAGTGCCATTCCTGTTGACAGGAACTGGAATATCTCCGTGAAGTGATCATCAATATTTCTAATGACCAACAACCGTGCATCCGACAATGTATCCTCCAAAATAGTAGGCTCTTCTCCGTGGTCTAACCTCGACAAGTGGTTTGGACCTTTGTTCATTCTTCCTACCTTAACCACAATCTCAAAATCGTATTCCTAAAATAGCGGAAGCCATATGCATATTCTCCCGCCAAACACTGGCTTGTTGACTAGATATTTCAGTGTGGAGTGATCAGTAAAAATTTTAAAGTGTCCTCCCAACAAGTAGTGGTGAAACTTCTACAGTGCATACACCATGGCTAACCCTTCTCTCTCAGTGGTGGTGTAATTAGTTCAAGTTGTTGATAGCTTCATGCTAGCAAAGGCTAATGGGTGGTCAATGTCTCCAGTTCCCGTTTGGGCTAACACAACTCGTAATGCAATAGAAGATGCATCGACATGCACGTGAAATTCCTTGCTCCAATCTGGGAAAACCATAATAGGCGCAGTAACCATTTTCTGTTTCAGTGTGTCGAAGCTTTGCTGGCATTCTTATGTCCAATTAAACCGACATTCTTTCTTCAAAATATTCTCCATGGGTTTTGTGATCTATGCATAGCCTTTAATGAACTTCCTATAATATATAGTGTGTCCCAGCACACTGCACAACTATTTGACTAAAGTAGGAGGGGGCATATCAACTATAATGGAAATCTTATATGGGTCTACCAACAGTACCTACTTACACACAATATGACCTAACAACACTCCAAAGGGTGAAAATAATATGCACTTCTTCAGGTTCAAGGAAATCTGACACTGTCTGCACTTATCCAACATTAATCTTAAACATTCAATGTGATTTTGTAATAAGCTAAAAACAGTCCAATCATCAAAATATGCTTCCAGGAATTTATGTAAAAACTCCTTGAATGCTTCGACCACCACCTTGGAAAAGATGGTTGGGGCATTCTTCAATCCAAACGACATCACTGTATATTGGTAGGATCCCCATTCTGTTGCAAATGTGGTCTTATGGCGATATTACTTGGCAATCCGGATCTGATGGTATCCTGAAAATACATCTGTAAAAGAATATACCTCTTGTCCTCCTACATTATCTAACACTTCGTCAGTGAATGACGTAGGGAATGGGTCATGCAAACATGCATCATTCAACTTCCTGATATCTACACAGATCCCTATTTCTCCTATCTTCTTATCCTGCACCACCATAGGGATAATCCACTCTGACTCTTCAACAAGTTCTATGATTCTTGCTTCCAGCATTATGTGAATTTCAATCTTCACTTTCTCCTTATATTTAGGGTTCAATATGTAGGGTCTTTGCTTGACTGGCCTTGCATATGGTTTCAAATGGATCCTCATCTCTCCCATGGGCCCTTTAATGCCCTTCATATCAGTGAACTTGGTTGGAAACAAGTCCTGATATTCATGCAGTAACTCTGTGATCTTGTCAATAGTGGAAACATCCCAATAATCTCCAACATTTGCAAGCTTCAGTGTTTTCTCTGTTCCAATATTGAATTTATTGATCTTGATCAGTTGTCCAATAAAAGGTAGTTCAACTCCTGGTCCTTCTATGTCTCTCTATCCTTCTATTTCGGTGATGTTCACCTTCCTAGGATCGTCGTCTTCGTCAGCATTGATATTGTAATAGCCTTGCAATTTTTGGAAAGGTGCAATCCATTCATCCTCTTCTTGTTCCAAAGGGAGGATAAGTGCCTCCTCAAATACTTTCTGTCTTACAATCTGTAACGCTTGATCCATTGTAGGATATTGGCTTTCAAATAAAAAGGTTGTTAGAAAGTTATGTGTCATACCTTCCTAATCTGCAGTGACGAGGCACAGTTCTGCTTGTAGGTACCAATTGATATGGTTTGTGTCCAATGTGTTGATGAATTTGTGCACCCACTACTCTTGAGGAATGCTACTCCAGTCTTCCTCGCAACTTCGCACATGGTCCTTTGGACAACTTTGACCTGTGTACCTAACTTGGAAACCTTCTACTTGCTCTGAACACCGTGCTGTCATCAAAGTGCGACATTGTATCTAGTCTGTAATGTTGTTTTTGAGTGTCCCCCACCATCTTGAGGGAGTTTCTTTCAGGGCCTCATCCATTGCCAACAATCTTTGTTGTATTGGTACAATTTCTTCAAAGTCCAACAAGAATGATTCTAAATTATTTAGACCATAAAAGGTGGGCAAGTTACTTACTGTTGCGTCGATCCAACGAACTTCTTTGGTTAATATAGCACATCTCCTTGTAGATAATTCATACATTTTGTTTTGCCAGTTCTCTAGTGCTTCTTTTGAATCTGATGACCATGCACTATCACTTCTCTAGCTTAGGTTCCCATCCGCTGTAGGATTAATGTAATCCTGTTATCTAGCTATTAATTTGTATATGTTTTCTAGTTCATATGTGTGGTCTTCTTCTCTGATGGGTTCGGTGTATCTCTAACCTTCGTCAGGATCCAAAGGTGTAATGACCCTAAGGCCATCTCCTTCAAATGTCATTCTTATTTTATTTAAATCAACCACAGTGGAATTATTGAAAGCCCAATCAATTCCTAACAACGAAGGGTATGTAACAACCTAAAAATTTTAAACATCATTTTTAATCATAAGCAAATTAATTCCTAACTGAGACAACAACATCAACCATCGTCGGCCTTCGGAACTTCTTTCGTCGGGATTTCGCTACTCGCGATGTTTAATGGCTTGGACCCACATACTTGTGGAAATCGGGAAATCGCCGGTCAGGAGTTCGCGAGCCTTGTTGCACCATGCATAGGACCTTCCAAGTCCCGAAGTCCGATGGTCAAGGGTCAACACTTCCATCTCTGTCGGGAATTTCCCGGTCGGAAAATCGGCGATTTAAGTGTCATTGTTCACTCCTCCCACAAACTTCCGAGCGCCGAAATACCGATCTGACGTTATGGCGCCACGTGTATCCCATTAACGCCCGAGGTTCGAGCTGCCACGTCGCCATCGGGATTTCGCGGATCGCGAATCCACGATACCAGTGGTTCACGGTATTGAAATTCCCGAAGTCCCGAACTCCGATATCCCGAGGTACGTGGGTTCGTACTGGTGGTGTCACCTCCCGCTATCGGGGTTCRRGGAATCRYGAGTTCYTTTKTCVTTGAKCCCTTGCACCRGGAATTCCYGAGTGYCGAACCCCYRAAGTCYCGARGTCCTGTGCCACGTGTCCYGTCGATCGATCAACGGTCCCGATTGAATCGGGAAATCGCTATTCGCGATTTCAAAGGGTATGGGACTCATGCCTTTACAAACGCCGAAGTCCGATATCCCGAAGGTGCCTGGACTTGCTGGTGTCGAAGGGTTAAATCCCTCGCACCTTCCCTGAGATCTAACGACTGTCGGGTATCCGCCTGGGATCTAACGGCTCTGACC
>JZKD02S1790606.1:225941-241599 GCA_000966675.3 Picea glauca | reverse complement strand
AAATTCAATATTTAAAACTTAAGGAAAGCGTCCTATTCTGTCTTGTTTTGTTCTAGATCCAGGTGGATCTAGGGAGATCGGTTTGTGTCCGCACTTACGGATTTATCCTAGAACAGGGCAGACCCAGGGTTCAGCTCTAACAACGCACCAACAAGCCCTAACTACTGGCCCTTTCGGCAACACCTGCGAGGCAGATGTAGTCTCACCCGAGGTAGCTATAGGGGTTGCAGGACACAGGTGTCTACAAACAGAGGAAATGAAAAATGTATTCAAAGCAAATACACACAACAACCTAGTATTCTTTATCTTCCTTAGGCCTACTGTGCAAGTTATATCTCATATCTAACACAATAAAATAATAGCAACATATCAAATGACAAAGAACCCAACATCAGTCACACATAACACAAGATATACGTGGTTCACCCTCTCTCTAGGGCTACGTCCACAAAACTTTCCTTTATAGTATATTAAGATGAAAGCATACAGTTCTTATCTGTGCTCTCTAGCTAGCAGATCTTCTCTCTTCCTCTCTATCTTCCCTCCCTGCGTACCCAGCTGCAGGGTTGATCTTCGCACCTAACTGAAGATCTTACAACAAAGAAGGCCCTCACACACAACACTTCTCTCTCACACCGTAGTACTCACTCAATCTCTTAATAACAATGAACTCTCAACCAACCTAGCACCACCCCATCCTAGGTCCTCTTGACCATTATTTATACATTACAATAGCTCACTGACATCCTTTGGTTGAAACCTAAGTGTCAAAACCCTAGATACCAAAACCCTAGGTGTCTAAAACCCTAGGTGTCTAAAATCCTATGTCAACTTGACCCACATTTTCAGGGCTTCACCAGCCTTTCTTTCCTTCCTTCTCATGTGGTGCTCCAAAGCATCCAACGATGGATCTTCCGTCTTGCTGAGTTGTCCACGATCCATCTTTCTTGCTGATTTTTCCATCCTCGATATCCTCATCCAACGTCTTGCTTTCTCTTACTTCGCACCATCTTTTCTTCTCTTTTGATCACTTCGACCCAGTATCAGTTACTGTGTCTTCTACGCAGTTCACATTCTGTCTTTTTTTCCTTAATATTCGCTTTCTTCCATACCCAAGGGACAACAACTAGATATCCTGTGCATTTTTCGATGAAACATTGACATGGTATCAGAGCTACGCTTCTTGGAGCAAGCCAGACAAGCCAAAGAATAAGGAAATCATAGTTTCGATGAGAAAATCCTTGTAACAGACACGATCACACCCTCTTCCTGTTGAAAGGAGTGATTGTCACACCCAAACTTACGAACTTTTCAAATTCTGGGTTGGTCGTACCCTAGACACTAGAAAAGGGTGACTAGGGTCACTCCCAATACACTGGAAAAGGGCAACTATAGCACAACAAAGGGTGACCACTAAGGATTGGTTGCTCTTTCTCTTAAGGAAAGGTGCGACCACCTCTAAAAACATGATTATTTTTGTAGTTATTTCTCCCAAAATATTAACTTTTTGAGGAAAAAGACTGCTTACAAGTAAATTGACCCATTCTGCAAGTGGGTTTTCAACCGTTTGGCGAGATTCCTCACTGTTTGCTCAGAAATAAAGTCAGAAGATAGCCTCCTAAAATTGATATGAATTCTGCACTTAAAGTGCCCTTTTTGTAGTGATTTCTTAGTTTTTCACTTGCAAATTGAGAGTAAAATTTTGGGGGTTCTAAAAAACAGTAGGAGATATGGATACGACACCTATTCTAAAATAAAAGTTGGTAGTAATCCTCACACAATACAATTATTTTGATTGGAAGCCCAAGGAAGAATTCCAACTCAAATGGAAAGGATTGTACAACTTGATGATGGGGACATAAACAAAACCTACATCAACAATTGAGAAGAAGAGATGGGAGAACCGAAAGGATGAAGCCACACGATTTTTTATTGAATTGATTTCATATTATTTATGGTTTCATGTTTTCGCATGCAAGATTCCAAATGATATCTAGACTACCTTGGAAATTCTGTTTGGAAAGCAAGATGAGATGAGAGGTCATATGCTTGAGACATAGTTGAATAATTTGGATCCTAAAAGTTTTGATAATATACATGATTTCTTTACTACGTTTAAATATTTGATATTGAACTTAACATCTTGTGGTATTGATAGATCAACTTATTCTAACAATCTTGGCCAAGCTAGTTCAATAGTAAGCTTCACATTTTTTCAATCTATTGAGAGCATGACATTACCAATGAATTCATCATACCAATGAAGAGGGATGCTTGACATCCGATTGAGAGACACATTACACTGAGAAACCCATAGTAGGGAGGGTCTCATTTTTGGGGGATAAAATTGATCACGTGAGGTTTTGCTAGAGGTGTTGAGTGTTGCCTTCGATGCGAGATCAAATTCCACTTCGTCAATGAGATAAATAGAATATGCTATCTATGTTTCCACTTTCCATTCTGGAAGGTATCTTATGGGAACAAATTGGAAGATGCCTACCATGGATAAATTCATTGATTTTCTCATACATGAGTAGACAAAACTCATTCACATGGGCCTAATCAAGGATCCCAAAGCACATGCACTCACCATGCATGATGGAAAAGGATCATCCAAACAGAATGTGAAGGAGAAGCAAAACGAGAAGGAGGGATATTCCAAACCCTTCAAGGATTCTTCAGGTTCTAAGGACTCTTCAAATTCCAAGAAGAAGAAGAAGGGAAAGCAGTGCACTTACTGCATTAAATCAAATCATGAAGAATCCACATGCATGAAGAAACAAATCGATCTTATGGCACATGTACTTCAACATAACAAACTTGGAAATTTCATTCCAAAAGGAGTCAATAAGTAGAAGGAAGAAGATCATGCTCCTAAGAAAGTTAATCATCATGCTCTTGTTGCAATTAATTCCTCATTTGATTCATGGATTATAGATTCTGGCACATCACATCATATGGTAGCGAAAGAGGAAGTTTTTACTTCTCCGAGTTCATGCTCTAGACCCCCTATTCTCATGGGGGATGATACTCTAGTAGCAGTAGCAGGAGAGGGAAGAGTGGAACTCCATAATGGCAGTTTTGAGAATGTTTTACATGTTCCAAATCTTTCTATGAATCTGCTCTCAGTTTATCAGATCAATCAGAAAGGTAAAAAGGTTGAATTTACATGAGATTCAATTTTTGTACTTAACATGCGTGACAATTACATTATTGCAATTGGTGAGGTGGATCACAAGTCAATGTTTTATAAATTCACCAAGTTTTCTGAAGGCGACTCCTCTTTTCTACCTACACATAAGGAGAGTACTTTGCATGCACCTCCGATGCATCATGCAAATACACTTTTGTTTCCATGAGTTTCAGATATCAAAGATGATTCCATACACTCAGATTTTGTACATGGAAGTAAGCAAGTAGTACAGCCTGATAAGAAGCCAACATTGAAGCTTCAATAGATGCCCAAGCGGGTACAATTCACACTTCAGGCATAAGGTGTTCTTGCAGGGAATCCATTGGATTTGAGGAAGAATCAATCTCATCATGAGGAGCCTTCTCATTTACCTTCAAATTCTAAACCAGTGATTCCCATGCATTGTTGTATGGTTCAATATTTCGATCCACAGACCTACAGTGAGGCTGTGGTAAATCCATTATGGAAAGAAACCATGCAGAAGGAGTATGAATCACTCCTAAAGAATCAAACTTGGCATCTGGTTCCACTTCCACTAGAAATGAATATTTTCAGGTACAGATGGGTCCACAGGATCAAGAGGTACAAGGCTAGATAGGTTTCCAAAGGACTTCATCAGATCCATAAATATTTCTACATCTTCATGAAGAATTTTAGTGAGAAGAAGTTTCAGACTTTGCGGGATCGTCTTGGAGTGAATAACATAGTTGCCTAGCAATTGGCTTTTCTTCATTTGATGCATTGTCTTTTGAGGGGGGGTTTTGTTTCCACATGGATTTCCCTCTTTCCTCATTTTTATTCATTATTCATTAGTTGCATTGTACATGAGTACCTAATATGTCCTAGTAGTCGGGATTCATTTTTACTCCATAATGATGTTTAGGGGGGTGTTGGAGAAATTTCTATTTTTGGCACACTAGTTCAGTGGGAGTTAACTGACTAGTTCTATTTTAGACTTTCTATTTAGATCATCACTATTATGCTATTATGCATGCATGCATTATGCTATTATGCATGTTATTTCATATATATGAGTGTATTCCACTCATTCATTGTATCATATTGATCATCATCTATGTATCAATCATTAGCTCATTGGAGTAGTGTGAATATATTTTCTCATTCTTCCATATTGAATCTCTCTTCCTTTCTTGATAAGATGTGTTTGTACTTGCTTTAGCTATATATCTTGTGCAGGTTTTTATGAAACATTGACAACTTTGACATTTGAATAATATTAAATTATATTTCTTTTGGTCTCAAGCCTTTTTATTCTCACATTAACCTCCATTTTTCCAGAAGGATAATAATAATAATATATTTCCATAGCCTTGCACGGTTTTATTATTTGGAAAATTTAAATGGAATTATTTTCTCTTTTAGGAAAGTAAGGGAGAAGAAATATACTTTCCCAATCTTTATAAAGCAATTTGAAATTTCTCCATTTTGGAATTAAATTCATATTTCTAATTTTCCTCTCCTCTTGGGTAAAGGAGTAGATTTGCTTACTTTTCTTACCCAAATTTTAAGGAAAGTAGTCTTAAGGCAAATAATTTCCTCCACAGGAAATTTTTATATTTCTACCCAAAATTATAGCCCGCCACAATTATGGGGATTCTTTCCAGATTTATAGGAATTTAACACAAGTTTAGCATAAACGTTTATTAATGCCCAAATGAAATCAAAAGGGATTTTATATTTTGATTCAAGTAGGAAGGGTCATGTTTATTTCCAAATTATTCTTCCTTACTACCTATTTATAATGATTTTTTCATTTTTAAATATTTGGGTTGTTTCCCTAAAGTCCAAACCCAGATTTCATATACTATAAGTTTTTTGTAATAAGGCTCAAGGAAAAACTAAAATAGAACACTTATATGCAGAAATACATCTCTCTCTCCTTTAATATTTTTCATGTAGAGCTTCTAACTATTTAATTGTCCCCACTATAACAAAAAATGGACTATAATGCCTAATCAACATTAGTGTTCTCACCCAAAAGTCTTATTTTAACACACATGTAGTCAATAAGTAAGGAGATAAGTCAAATGGAATTCAACTGAAACATTTTCACATTCACACCTAAATTTTCAAGGTGTTTTTAACAGGAAAATGAACTTATATTGCTCTAAAACACAATCTATAATTATCTCTGAGATTAACTTTGTGAGGATTTTGGAAAAATATACTTATCTAGAACCCAGAAAGTGTTGCAACTGTTGAAAGGGATGCCCTTTTCCACCCAATCATAGGCACAACAACTTCTAGAAATATTTACCATCGACCAACCCCTAGCTAAATCATGATACCTTGAGAGAGATTCTTCCTTTTGTTCAGCAATAGCCAGGGACGAAGGTCACTCTTCTCCTCCCACAGGAATTCTAGAATATTATTTTTCTATCCACCAAGCAAGGGAGGATGTTGTGATTTATCACTCAATCACATCATATTTCTATAGTTTCGTTTATCAAATTTATTAGAAAAACGTTGCCCAACAATTCTTGTACCCAGAAACCAATTCGTGTCTCAATTCTTTTCAGAACCATAGAGCAACACATGCTCTCATTCTTTAGAAAATGGTCACCAGACCCATTCCTCTACCTCCTCCCTTTTGTCCATGATTTTCCTTCCTTTTCTTAGCTTCCTCAACAAGATTTCATGGGTCCATTACCCAAATTTGTGGGTCAGATCAGGAAGTTACCAGATGGGTACTCTACCCATCTCCTCATTAACTCTTGAGGAAGACTTCCCAACTACGAGCCTGAATGGTAATTAAATTCTCTGGGTCAGAGCATTGTTCTAGTTTTGAACAATTTAAATCTAGTAGAGTACTGGTCTGGTAGGGGTCATCTCAACCATTAGTGGTTGCCCTCACCATCTCTCTCATGCATCAAGATCTACATTGAAAAATCCTTAAACAATTATGCAACAACTTACAATTTGTTTAGTAACAAAAATATATACATTACCATCTATAACAAAAGGTTCATTAATTCCAACATCCACACATAATCAATTTTCCCATAGTCTTTTAGCAGGATATAGTTATATTTACAAGCAGGGGGAAGCAATGGTATTGTGGAGATGACACGTGGAAAAAATATCGTGACCATTAATCACGATAG
Organism: Picea glauca; assembly: GCA_000966675.3. Taxonomy (NCBI): domain Eukaryota; kingdom Viridiplantae; phylum Streptophyta; class Pinopsida; order Pinales; family Pinaceae; genus Picea; species Picea glauca. The sequence goes on along the minus strand of JZKD02S1790606.1, from coordinate 235,281 downwards.
AATCGACAACCAGAGATTCGATCATCCACCGGATCAGAACAGGAAAGGGGTAAGTTCACGTTTTTGACATTCGTGCACATGGTCCCGATGCATAGTCACATGGAGTAAGCACCAAAGAAGAAGCACTTTTTAATATTAAGCATGGGGTTTTGAACCTAGTCACATGAAGTCATGTGCAAAGGGAAAGTTCGGGATACATAGAGTAGTTTAGAGTCAGGAAAAGACACTTAAGGTTTTAAAACATAGAGTTTAGAACTCACTTTACATAGGATATTTGGGCCCGAGGAATTGGAGAATCGAGAGCAGGTCAATATTGAAGTTACACAAATTTTATTTAGAACTCTGCACCTGTGGGTATGAAGATCCCCAAGGGGGTCTTCATCACACCGCAACCATGTAATGGAGCTTACTCAAAGGCCAAAGGTGCCTTATTTATTGTGCATAGATAATTTTATACACAAAACTTGGAAGTCGAATTGCTTAACCATCCTAGCTGCCATCGATTAATCTTCAAGGTGATTAAAAACCGGTGTAGTTAGATTTTTGTATATTCCTTGTAATTATCTCAGTGACATTAATTATTTACTTTTACACCATAGTTTCTATTGCTAAGTTTCAATTGCATCATTTACTATGTTGGATGCATTATCCATTGTTTTATTATTAAAATAATGTTTGTCTTCCATTGTTGTTGAAGGGAAATAATTTCTTTACAAGCATATCATGCCACTGGAGGCATGTTGATGGGAAATTTGGACAAGAATATTGCTTGTTATTACTGAACCAATCTAGACCAAATTATCATTATTATCTTCTCAACCATCAAACATTTCTTCTACAACCTATTTCATAGTTATAACTGTGAGAGGTTCTCTCTTCTTCCATGTTACTATAGTACCTTTTGTAGCAACATAAAATCATACAAAATCAATGAAATATGATGAATGCAATACTTAAATTACCAAAAGAAAATAAGATGTCCATGATAGTTGTTTTTTTTTCCAATAGAAAATTCGCTCGAAATTATATTAGTGTATAATCTCATTTACATCTGAAAAGGATTCTTGATCATAGACCATGCTCAATACAAAAACTACTACATCCCCAAAAGGAAATAGAAAGACACCAGAAACTAGCATGCAAGCTGCATAATGGGAAACAAAACATGGATAAACCCCAACAAAACCAGAAAAGAAACTGTAACCAGTTGTCGCACGCCCCCAAAGGACCTCAAAGTGTTTATCCAACACTGCACGCCCCTAAAGGAACTCAAAGTGTTAAAAAGTACACCGCACGCCCCCAAAGGAACTCAAAGTGTTAAAAAGTACACCGCACGCCCCCTTGTGGACCTCAAAGATCTGGTCCAAAACCTCTCCTAGCCAAGGAGGAAGAGGTCAAGAGGGTCCAGAAAAAAAACCAAAGAGAGGACAAAACCCCCCATTGAAAACAAAACCCCGGAAGCCTCCACCAACGCTCCAAATATTAACACTGCCACGCATCCAGAGAAATGGCCATGGTAAATGCAGAGAGAAGTTCGGCCCCCAAAAAGGAGGTAGCCACTGCACATACTCTGCCTTATGTAAATCCCTCACGTGCCCACCACCGCCACACGGCAGACCCGCAGGAATAGAACCTCCGCCACCACTACCGAACCCACACTTGCCCTACACCCGCCGCGCCACTCCGCTAAGTCTCCTCGACTTGGTAGTGAACACACCCTCGCCCGTGCTTGTCCAGTCCTCGCCCAAGCTCTTCCTGGAAGTGATCCTGCCTGTGCCCACACTCACCCAACTCCATGGTTACAGGGATGCGGCTAGCAAAACCTATCCACAAAGCCCCTCAGTCCGCTCTTGACCGACAAAACCTCATGCATGATAGTTGGTTGCACCTAAGATGCTCCTACATTTGCATCAATTGTGTGTTTTTTCTTGTGGAATTTGTTAGTAAAGATTTCTTTTACCCATATTGAGGCACATGATTCCTTTGTTAGCATTTATGTGTGGTTTATGAAACGCCCAAGTTAAAGTTGAGTCTACAAGCTTGTTTGCATATAGTTTTAGAATGTCCCAAGTAGCGTGTCATTACTATATGTCCAATATTTCATTTTTGAAATTATGTAATTGCGATATATTATTGACTATATTGTGACATCCTCGTTTGTTTTTTTCTCAATTTATTTTTGTACATTGTACTCCAGTTGGAGTCTTTTCTAGAAATAAATTGCTTCAAGGTTTATAACCTTTTATCTTTGTCTTGTTTCAAGTTATCTTTTAGATCTAGCTATTTTCATCATGCATCATTTTTTAATCCTTTCCTTTACATAATAAAAAGGAAAAAATGCAACAAAATTGTTTTTAATCATTTCCTTTACATAATAAAAAGGAAAAAATGAAACAAAATTGATTAATAACAAGTTTATTCTTTGAGCAACTTTCTCTCTTTTCATTTTGAACTATTTTTTATTTCTACAAAATATTTTATAAATCTAATAAAATGTGCAAGTGGGTTACAAGTTGCTGGTACTTGTGTATTTGGATAACTTTATTAAGGCATTTCCTAGGAACCAACAAAACTCAGATAAATCTTTATAAAATATTGAGTCATTTTGTCTTTGAAAATGATCATTTGTTGTGATTGTCTCAAGCGTATCTTTACTTTCATTTGCATTAGTTAGTAATATCAAGGGATTTAAACTCTAGGTTCCATTCCTATTGATTCACTTACAATAACCTCATTAGGGTGATCGTATTTTGTGTTTGAAAATGATCATTTTGTTGTGCTAATCTCAATTGTATTTTTACTTCCATTTTCATTAGTTAATGATATTAAGAGATTTAAACTCTAGGTTACATTTCTATTGATTCACTTACAATAGCCTCATTAGGGTGACTATATATGTCAATGCTTTGATAATCATTTTGGGCATCTAGAAAGAATATTTAATAATTTGTGGGATAGTATCAACTATGGTTAATTAAGGTTAAATTATGGTTAACCATAGTAAACCATCTTTATTAAGTTATGGTATAGGGTGTTATCAAGTTAGTAGAATCAACCATTCATATAATAGGTCGGTTAATTAAGGTTAAATTATGGTTAACCATAGTAAACCATCTTTATTAAGTTATGGTATAGGGTGTTATCAAGTTAGTAGAATCAACCATTCATATAATAGGTCTTCATTTAGCCATAGACACTTAGTGGAGTAGTGTAAACCATGAACAATTATGTGCCACCATGGTCAACTAAGGTAAACCATGGCTAAATATAGTCAACCATCATTACGAGGTTAAGTGTTAGGGGTTTAGTAGGTTAGTAATGTCAACCATTGGAATATTAGGGATACATTTAACCATGAAAACATATGCAATAACTATTAGGATGTTTTCTCCAAGAAACATCATTCATCAAATATCGGATTCGATTTCACAACTTAAGGAAGAAATTGTCGTTTGATTAAAATAATTTATAATAAAATTGTTTCAAAATATTTTTAGACAATATTGTGATCAAACAAAGATGAAAATTTGTTCATATCAACATCCAAATCAGATTTTATTTTTTAAAATCTTTTTGTGATGCAAAAGTTGATGTTATTATCAAGTCTATAAGCATCTCTAAAATAGACATAGTTGAATTAGAAAAAAAATATTAATGCCAATATAATTATGTATAGCCTTAGTGGCCTAATGGTTCAAAACATGTTTTTCCTCCTTGGAGGTCACATTCTTGAATTTGTATGGGGTAGGGTATGTATGTAGACTAAGCAATCAAATCATTGTGGGAAGGGGACCTTTGTCCCACAAACAAGAGGGTCACGTACATCAATTCGATTCTTTTCCAAGTTGTGACTTTAAAATTAAATTATTTATTATTATAATAGTAAATGATGCAAAAATAAATATATTAACATCAATTGGATTCAAGAGAATTAATTTCGAGGGGGCATTCAAGGGAAAGTAAGGTTTGGATGGTATTTTGGTGGAAAATCATTCAAAATATTATAATGTGAACTACATGGGATATGGAAGATATATGATAGTTCCCAAACTATTCAAGAGTGGGGGAGCATGAATGTAGTGGGTATATGAGCCCTGAAGGGGATTTCTAGAATTTATGCATATCATGTAGTGAATCGTGACTATATTGAGCTAATGATTTCCTAAATTTGTCAATGGTTGGGTATCATAATTGTAGAATTCTAAAGGGATATTCTATTTTACTATGGATAAATCTTCTTGCCAAAATTGTAACCTAGTTATGAAGGGTTCCTTAAAGTAGTGTATGTGTTAGACATGCATTTTGGATACAGTTTTGAGGAAAATCCTAAGTATGGAGGAGATGCGTAGCAACAAAAGAAATAAGAGAAGGCATGAGCGGAGTGTGCAGTAAAGACGATTCAGGATTGAAGTGCGCAATAAAAGCATACTTGGCAGAGAATAAAGAATGAGAGTAAAACAAGAGAATAAAGAAGGAAGATAAAGTGGGCGAAAAGGAAGGATAGCAGTTTGGCATGCAAAAGCAGAAAGATGCACAAAAGAAGGAAGAACAACAGTCGAGAATGAAAAAACAGCATGCAAACACCAAAAGCATGAAAATCACACTCGAAAAACAAGTCAACATGAGTTGTAATGAGTTAGAATGAGTTGTAATAGGGTTTTGGGAATAAGAAAGTAGGGTTTGAGCACTAGATTCTATGTATAAATATGTAATGGGCCAGGTAGAATAGATTGTTGGAGCAGAGCTAATGTTGTTGTTTACGTTGAGAGGATAGACCGAGAGTAAGAAAGAGTCTATGTTTGAAGGTTTAGAGAGAGTTTTGCTGAGAGAGGCTTGCACTGCAAAGCGACTAGGCAAGATGGGGAAGGATATCATGATATATCTATTGTAAGTGTAGTGCGCAATCTTGGAATGATTACATAAAGAATAATAAAGAAGACAATCATTGTGGATGTAGCCTAGGGATTGGGTGAACCACGTTAACTTTGTGTCTCTATGTTTGTGATTCATGTGATTGTTTATGAATAGTAGGTTCATGCATGTTATACTAGATTTGTTTACTATATGATTATTGCGTAGTATTTATGGATGTTATGGTGAATGGTTAATGTTTCAATCTACGTCACGATGATACTACATAAAATCAATTACTAAGTAACCAAGGTATAAAAGACACATGTCAATGCATAAAGAGTAGATAACTAAGAATGAATAAGACAATTGCATCCCATCCCCTCGTTCCTATATAAACGTGGTTACTACAGCCCCAATAGATGCCTCGGGAAAGACTTCACTTGCATGCAAGTGATGTTGAAAGGGACGATATCTAAAGGGTTTTGTTGGTTATATAACTTGAACCTAAGGTCTTACAACTGTGCACCAACAAATGGTTCTATTTCCGGGACCCATAATCTGTGATTGGGGGAATGTTTTGGAGGCCGAATAAGAAAGAGATCTTAGATTGTATAGAAGGGAAGGATCGAGAATTTTCCCAAAAATAGAATAGAAACCCTCAGACGAGTGATGAGAAATTGATGCAAAGGTATGTGTACACAGAGCTGCATGAGATTTTCTTTGGAGAATTTTCGATTATCTTAATTGAGTGGTTAGAAATATTAGTGGAGAATATGGGAAGGTAATGAACTACAACACTGAGGAACTTGACTCCTGAGTTGGTAAGACAGTTGAATTTTGTAAATAATAAGAATTCTCGTGTAGTTGATTTTTGGTTGGATAGTATATTGGGAGGTTATATTACAAAATTTGTAGTGGATTGTACCCAATCATACAATGTTGCAAAGAGGGATTTATTCAAGGGACTGCACATAAGGTTTACGAAATCATTGGATACTTGGATAATGATGTTGTTGTGCGACAAGTGCGTGGAGACAATGGAGTCTAATTGCTAAAGGGGATCCACACACATAGGGGAACCAAGGAATGACAAGAGGATATTCTGAAGGTAGGAAATAATGAAGGAAAAAATGAAGAAGGAAGGGAGGGACTAAGGATGCAAAGAACTAAAGAAGTTGTATCAGAAGAGGAAGACAAGTTTGGAGTACTACACAGTGGAAGAAGGTATAAGAGGATGAATATTGGGGTAGAGAAATGAGAGCCATGTAATGAGCATAAGGGGAAAGAACCCTACACAATAGTCCATATTGTAGAAATACCGTACATAGAAGGAGAGGAAGAGAATTCTTAGTTCGGTCCTATAATAGAAGAGTCGGTAAGTCCTACTTAGACTACATCTTGTGTTGATTCCACGACCCCTTTTGCGTCACCTAGATCAGAAATAACATTTGAGGATTTGTTAAAAGAACTTATAGTTAGAAGGGGAAGACAGAGTAGCAGTAGCCAGAGCAGTGGAGTTAGTGTGTCGAGTTAGAGTCAACCAACATCACCGAGGGGAGGCACTAAGAAAAGAAAAATGGAGGGGTTAGACAACACCCTGAGACTGCCTGAGTTCCAGGGATTTGGGTCGGAGGACCCAGAACAACATCTATTCGTATGTGAAATAATTTGGGCTACGAAGAATGTCTAAGATGATTCTGTAAAGATTGCGTAGTTGGAAACAACATTTAGGGGCCACACATTAGTCTGGTACATGAAACTGCATAGTACCACACCTACTGGACAAGAAAGGACTTTAGCTAAAGTTAGATAAGCATTGTTGAAAGAGTTCAAGAAGCCAAAGTCCGACTCACTGTACATTAAAAAGTTGAAGGAAATCAAACAAGTACCTAATGAATAAGTTTGGGATTATGACGAATGATTTAAGGATCTAATGGGTATATTGACATTCCAAATACTTGATCAACAACACCAAGAGTGGTTTATTACATGACTACTACCACACATTCATCGATCATTGATTCAACAGAAGGTTGCATTGCATCTTAAGCTTTGGATATTGCAATGAATTTGGAAGCATATCCTGTAGGATATGGGGGAGGAATGGCGCAAGTCCATACACAATTAGTTGCCTTGAAAATTAAATTGGAAGAACTTACAAAAGGGAAGGAGAAGCAGGAACATATCTAGTGTACCAAATGTAGGACTGAAGGCTACCACAAGGATGAATTCCCAACATTTGTGCAATATTTTTTCGATTGGAGCACCAATTCCACTACTAGGAGGGGGATACTGTGAAATATGTAATACATGGGGACATCATCCAATTTAGTATCCATTAATGCAGAAATACCATAGTACACCAAGGAACTTATTTTGAAACTTTTGCAAGTCAGTAGGACATGAAGAAAAGGATTGTCGCACATTTTATTTGATGAGAGAGCACACTTTGGATATGTATAGAATTCAGGAGGAAAATTATGCTACAAAAAGAGGGGGTCCACAATATAACAATTAGAGAGACTTTAATCCAGGAAACTGAGGAGGATTTGACAGAGGTTGAGGGAGAGGAGGTAGATGACCAATAATATGCTACAATTATAATCAACGAGGACACTTAGCATCATCTTCAAGGGAATCTTAAAAATAATCAACAATATCGTATATACCAAATTCATCATTCTCAATAGACACATTATAATCTTCTTCGACATCATTTTGTGCTTCCATTGTGTCATTTTTCTCTTCCATTAGGTCTTTGATATCGTCAATTTATCCAAAGTGATCATTTCCAATCAATCCTCCTAATGGTACTTGAGGTTCCTTTGACATTTTTTCCACCTTTGATTCACTACAATCTCCTTTCCTCAAGCCAACTTCTTGCATTTCATCTGGAAGAATTGGAATAGCATTAATTCTTTGTTGAATACAATTTCACTGTCTTGGGTCACTTTCAATGGCTATGCAATTTCTTACTTTATGTAAGAAACACACTAATGTTGTACCTAATTTCTAGATACAAAATAAATAATGAAGTTAAATACTGTAAATAAACATAAATTAAAAATAATATAAGATTAAAGTATGATTTCATAAATGTTAGTATGATTTCATAAATATTATTATAAATTAAAAATAATATAAGACTAAATGTTATGATTTCATAATAATATAAGATTAAAGTATGATTTCATAAACCAGAGAACAAATCCAAAACCCAATCTCATTCATTTGAAAATGTATATTTAAGATAATTAATTAATGCTTGTGGTTTTTGATAAATGTTAAGCATCTCTCCTTTCAAATCATTTTCCTCATATGTTAGCTTTCTAACCACAACATTGTAAACCGATAAATGGTTTTTCTTATTTTACCTTTCTTTGTATTTCATGTGCATCCTCGTGTTTTCCACCCTGTAATCCTCCCCTTTTGTGGGTTTCCAAATATTTTGACAAACCTTTATTCCCCTTCACATTCGATTTCATGCTTAAAACATGCCCTCCTTTTATTTTGACATTTTTAGACTTTCTAAACTACCAATACTATCCTTCTCATCAACTCACCCTACCTTTTACTTGCACTTACCATGTTTATATGGTTTTTATAACTCTNTTAAGCATCTCTCCTTTCAAATCATTTTCCTCATATGTTAGCTTTCTAACCACAACATTGTAAACCGATAAACTACTAGGTTTCCCTCCATCCTTTACATTGGCTCATAGAATAGAATTATAAGAATCATCCTTTTTCCAGGTTGTAAGATGTATACTCTCAAAATCACGTTTAAATGGTTCTCTATTGGAGCTCTGAATATTAGGCTTATGCCTGTAACATAAATAAGTGCAAATTCAATTAACTTGTGAATTAATAAAATTGATTTCTAATCTTAATTGCTAAACATACACTTTCAATATCTTACCAAATAAAATGCAGCCTTGTATTTTCTTTTCCCTTGAAGCTTGATTGTTCTAATCCTTGTTGTGTGTCTGAATGAAAAACTAGAAATCTCCAAAATGGTGATGTTGTGACTTCCATAAATCCCATAACCACTTTATTGAAATCTTGGTAAGTATAAGGCTCAATATCATATCCAATGTTTTGGATATTATAACCATGAGGGATATCCACAATAACTAGGGACTATTCTTTTTTAGGAACAATATTTGCAATTTGCTCAAAATTACCTATTATCACTTTATACTGAACGGTGTCGAGCCCATTCCAAATGTAGTAATCAAGGGTTTCATCAAGTTCAACAATTTGAACACGTCTCCTTCTTTCTCTTTCAAACTTTCAGGTACTCCATCTACATTCTTCTTTGACATATTTAATGAAACAAATAAACATATAGTTATATATCTATAACTATTAAAATAGAAATAAATTAACTTACAAACCAATAATATGAATGTAACAAATCAACATACCTTTTTGAATGCAATAAAAAAATGTTTCAATACTGTTGTAGAGCTTGAATCTGGATAGT
>JZKD02S1790606.1:200888-219135 GCA_000966675.3 Picea glauca | reverse complement strand
TAAGGTTTACTGTCACAGTTGGGTAACAAAGGTATGTACCTATACATGTTGTTTTAATTTGTATCATTAGCATGAGTGTGTTTGTAGGGAATGTACAAGGGATATTGTCCAAATACGTGACCTTGGATTCAATGCATTCAGAAGATCAACACACTCTCCAGGTTTGAGTTGATATATCCCTGGTTGTTATGGAATTATGAACTTCTAGTTAAAGTCATAAGTTGACTTTAGTCAAGATATTATAAGGTTGAGATTGTATTCTCTAACTCAGTTTTTCAGGCAAGAAAACATATTTTCTTGGATCTTTCTTTTGCTTCTTGTCTTGTTCTGGGAAGGTACCCTTGTGAAATATGTTGACAAAATTTTGATGAACAATCTTTGCGGAAGCTATCATAGAAGAAGTTTATAAGGATTACACAATTCTTGAAACAACTACCAATTTGGAAGAAAACATAAGAGGCTTGTGACACTTTTCAAAAAGAAAAGAGTGGTGCAACAAATGGAAGCATGGAATATCTCAAAAAGAGGGATTTGATTGTAAAATTCAAGAAGCATGCAGTTTCAGAATAATAAAAAAGGAAGTCCTAGATATTGTTTATTCAACCATGAACCCAAGATTAGGAGGGAGCTAATCCCCAATGATATGGTCCATTAAAGAAAACTTATAAATTGAAGATTTGATAGATACAAGGCAAGATTTGGGGCTAGAGGGTTCTCCCAGAAGGAGGGAGAAAACTATGATGACAACTTGTTCAAGTAACCAGATATACCTCTACCTAAGCCATTATATCTCTTGCAATATCAATGGGTTGGATTTTACATCAGATGGATGTAAAGATTGTTCTTCTCAACAGAGTAATTGAAGAAGAAGCACATGTAGAGAAACCTCAAGGTTTTGAAGTATACCAGAAAGAGGCCCATGAATGCAGATGGAAGAAGACCTTGTATGGATTAAAGAAACTTGGTGCATAGCCTCTCATGTACAGTATAAGCATGATAAAAAATTCCTATGACAAAGGAAGTGTATTGAAATCATCCTTCAGAAGTCTGGGATAATGGACTGCAAATCCATGGCAAACTCCCATGATGACATATATGAAGAAGTTGAGAGACTCTAACCCAGTAGACCCATCCCTGTGTCAACAATTGAATGGATCGTTGATGTATTTGGAGAATAATCACCTGTGTATTTGATTTTCTATGAAAATAGTTCTAGGTGGAACCTAGAAATGGGAATTGAATAATTGGAAAGCATGCCTTGAAATGTCTTCATGGGATGTTTGAGTTATGATATACAACTGCATGGATTTATCGATTCAGATTGGGAAGGGAGTGAAGATAACAAAATAAGTGCTTCTTGGATATGTTTCAGTTTGAGATTTTCCACGATATCATGGGCTACCAAGAAACATAAGTTTGATGCACTCAACACTGCAAAAGTAGAGTATATTGCAGCCTGTGATGCTTGTACGTAAGCAGTGTGGCTTCGTAAGCTGGTTTTTGGATTGTTTGATCAGGTTTTGGATTCAACTGTGATATATTGTGATAACCAAATCTATGTGAAGCTCTTAGAGAACCTGGAGTTCCGTGATAGGTCGAAGCACATTGATATCAAGTACTATTTTCTCTGTGATAAAGTCCAGAGGGGAGAATTGGTTCTCTAGTGTATCTCCACTGATGAGAAGACAATAGATATTTTGATAAAGCCTCTGTCCAGTATGAAAGTTTTGCGTACTTAAGGGACAAGATGGACTCATTGATGCAGACCCCCTACCTCAGCAGGGTTCTGCGACCTCCCAGTCTCTGGATCGATCTTCTTCTGAGCCGAAATGGCTCTTCGGACTCCTGCCGGAACCCCTTGAATGAATCCACAGGTCCCTTTAATTCCCTAGCATAGGCTTTGAGAAAACCTATGCATGCGCTCAACTTTCAGCGCTCTTCTATGTTCTGAACCAACACACGTTTCATGTTTCGGGGTTTCAGGACTCCTACATGCGAGCTCTCCTAGGCTCCTTATCCCTCCAAGTCTCGGTAACTGAAACACCAAAAAGGGCTTAACGACTCTAGGTCCCGCCTTAGCCTCCATCCACGTGACCACCATTCTATGACCAAGTGATTAACGTCAAAGCGCTACAAGCTTTTCACGATTAAGGGAATCACGATGCAAGCATTCCTCTTGTTCTCTATCTTTCAAAATGCCGAAACCCGAAATAGGGTCTAACTCCACAACTCCTCCCTTAAGTCGCTTTTCATACGACCGGTCCTCTGACCTAGTGTTATTCCTCCGAATGATTTTGGGTTTTCCCGATTCACGATGTCGCCATTGAGGCGGCAATGATTCTAGGTCCTTCGAACTCCTGGATCCCGAAATGCTGAAATCTACCCGTGACCACGATCCACTTTTCAGGATTTCGTAATTCACAATTTCGCGATTCCGGATGCAAACAATTCTAGGTCCTTCGATCTCCTGGACCTCGAAATGCCGAAATCTCCCCCTTGAGAGATCAATGGTCCAGATTCCTCTTGAAACGACGATCACGATCCAACTGGATCGACGACCCACAACCTTTCGAGATTTTTCCCGAACCTTGACCACTCGCCACGTGTCCTCCTTGATGAACGTTGTCGGTCATTTTGCAATTTCTTGATCCGGGACTTCTTGTCTCATGACTCCTTCTCCTCGAACTCCCAATGTCCAAATCCCCGATGGGCTTGGATCTTTGACACATGTCCTCCAAAATGGATGGTCCTGATGCTCTCGGGACTTGACAAGTCCTCTTCCTTCTGCTGTTACGAGGTTTAAACCTAGCACACCTTTTTTGGATTCGATGGCTCACGACAATTCGACACTTCTCCCTCGAAGTTTCTACCGTCCGTTCTACCCTTATGTGCGGCTTCTCAAGGATTAAACCCCTTGCACCTTCTTCTAGATCCGACGGCTATCAGTCCTTGGTGTTAGATCTGATGACCCAGATCCTTTTTCATGTGTACCTTCCAGGGACTAAACCCCGTGCACATATCCTTGATCCAACGGTTCTCAAGCCACTGCGCTCCAGATCCGACAGCTGGCGCGATTTCACGAACCGAGAGTTCACGATGCAGCGACTCCAAAATCACTTGGCGCTCCAAACCCCGAACTCCGAAATAGCGAAATTTGAGCACGAGATCAACGACCCCTGATGCTTCTCATCCAACGGTCCATGTGATTTTGACACTTCTCTACGGTGTGTCTCCACCATCCATACAACTCCTCTCTTGGGGTGCTTCTAAAGGCTTAAATCCCTCACAAATTGGTGTGATCCTATGGCTCTCGGGATTTTGACACTTCTCCACGAAGTGTCTCCACCATTCCTTTCAGCTACTCTTCTACGCGACCTCCCAGAGGTTAAACTCTGTGCGCCTTCCTCCGGATCCGATGACTATCGGTTCTTTGCACAAGATCTAACGGTAGTTGTTCTCCCTCCTAAGCTTGAGAACTTATTCCTTCCCCTTGGAATATTTTCCGAAGTTTCAAAGGCCTCGACCTTCGCTTCCCCTGCAAGCTCAATTCCTTTGGATCTCGCCTATGTTCTAGGGATGCTGTCCCTCCTGAGCTTCGTTCTCTCGGAGATTTACTCCTGCGCACACTTTGCATTCGAGGATCTCAAATAACTTAGATTTGAGAATTTTTCTTGTAAATAAAACTCCTTACACCCACCTGGCATTCTCCTGCTCGATGCACACCTTGTAGAACCTACAGAGTATTCAACAACCCTGTGAGTGTCTTCTCCTCGACACTTCTCTTTTCTCAAAACTTGAAATAGAGTTCCCTAGTGCACTCTATGCACTCACTCGATCCCTCTTGTCAGAGCTCTACAGAACCTTCAATAGTTCTGTCTTCCCTGAACTCGAGACATAGTTCCTTCCTGTTCACTCCTTGCACCCCTACTGATGAAGGTTCAATGCTATCCCTCTTGATATTTCCTGAGGTTGTATCACCTCTGGCAATGCACACCTTGCACTCGGAAACTCCAAGACGGGAAAAAATTGAAACTTATGAAATACTTCACCAGCTATGCATTTAAACATGAAATGCATAAAAACATGTAAACATCAAACACAAAGTATGTAGGAAAAACTGCTTTTCTATTAATCTGTATGTCTATACAAATGTTTACAAAGAATGGACTGTAACAAGTCTCAGCTCTATCTCAAAACCTCTCTACTCTGGTCTCCCTTCCTAACTCTCTACTTTAATTTCTTAATTACAAAATGAAGGCTCCCCTGAGCTTATCCTCAACCACCATCTCTGAGCTATCTCTATCACAGAGCGGCTCCTACGGCTACATTACATAAATGGATGCCCGGTCCTGAATACGTCCTGGGATTGCTGCAGGCAACCATTAAAGGAAACCTCAACCACTACCTGTACAAAGGCGTGGTCTGGCATTAAAAGCCTTACAACATTTATTGAAATTTTGAATTTCAAAATTGAGAGGGTTGCGCCTCTCCCTTTCTCCATTAAATGTGTGCTGGATGTGTTGGCTGGTTGGCACGATGTTGACATGGAGCGATGCTCCTGCATCATACTCCTCAGCTGAAAAAATCATGGTCTCCTGATCATTAGCTCCTCTTCTCTAGTGTTGAAATCCACCTGGATCCCAAACTTTCCCTTGGAGCTGTCCACCTGCTCCTCTGCTTCGCTATTGTTATTGTTGCTGCCCTATTGCTCTTGCATGCTCCCTTCTTCTTAGCTTCTTGTTGCTTGAAGTCTCTGCTGCTGAACTCGACATCAACCTTATGATTTCTTCAATTACCTCGTCCAACTGCTCTAGTGGATGGCTCTCCTTATGCAGTCTCCTCAGCTACACTTCTTCCTAGCAAATGGGTCGATCAACTAGATCTCCCATGCCATATTTTTCCTCTGTGGCCTCAACTTGCCATCTTGTTGCAAAATTAAGCTCTGCAGTATTATTTTCTTGACGGAACTGTTGTCCAATCACCTTCTCTGATAGATTAGCTTCTACCATTTCCCCTTATGCTAGTTGAATTCCAACTTCCTCCAGCTGCTCCTCACACTGGAATTCTCCTTCATCTTTTGCTGCACGCCTCAACACTATAGTTATCATCTGTTCAACTCCCTGGCTAAAAATTATGAGCGATTCCTCGGAATGATCCTCTCCTAACATCTGCATGACTGTCTCCTCATGGTAGCCATATACTGGCTCTAGATTGTTCAACCAATCTTCCAGCATCTCTAACTCCATTTCCCATGGAGTGAGCATCTTATTTGCATGCTCCTCTTCTGTTGGGGCAAACATTAGTGTCTACTCCTCTTCTCCCTCTATGACAGTCATTGTTGGCTGTCCTTCTTCTGTTGTTGCTTCTGCAACACATACTCTGGCCTCAACTGGGATGCTTGGTAGGAATACTTCAATTCCCCCAATGATCATAATGTATTTATGACCTTCCTTCATCAACACTCCTTATTGATCCAACTCTCCTCTGAGTTCATGAGACTTTCACATAGCCTCATCTTTTCCCCCTTGCCCACTTGGCATCCTGGGAATTTTCTACTACCCACCTGGCAATGTATGAGACCGACTGGTCCCATCTCATTGCCCACCTAGAAATCTGAACTTTCACCACTGCCCCCTTAGCAGTATGCAAGACCTTCTGCTGATCTCTTCCCATTGCCCACCTGGCAAGTCGAAAGTTCACTTCTGCCCACCTGGCAGTTTATGAGATCAATCGATCCCATCTCCATCATCACTCCTTGCTGACCCAAACTCATCCCTAAGTTCATGAGACTTTCAGACAATCTCATTTTCTCTCCCTTGCCCACTTGGCAATATGGGATTTCTGCATTGCCCACCTGGTAGTTTACGAGATCTTAAGCTAATCTCATACCATTTCCCTCCTGGCAATATGAATTTCCACTGCTGTCCTCCTGATAGTCTATGAGATCCTCCAATGATCTCATTTCATTGCCCACCTGGCAATTGGAAAATTCATCTCTGCCCTCCTGGTAGTTTATGAGACCTGAAACTGATCTCTCTTCCTCATCACTGAGGGTTTCTCCAACTTTTGGCTCACATATGCAAACCAACTCTGTGTCACTAAGGCTTTCAACATACCTCAACCATATTTTCAACAACCTTTGCTGTCTTTTGGCCAACAACTCCTTGACTGGCCACTTCACCTTCTTTTTCATGGGCCATTCATACACCCATCGTGTTCTTGCACTCTATTGCATTCAAAATGCAAGCTCCTCCATCCTCGCTCTTATATCAGCGAGTTCTTTATCCATCTCAACCTTGCTCTTCATCTGTTGGTGGTCCTCTCTTTGACCATGCTTATGGCCTTCAGTAGCCATCTTCTTCCCTTTGAATCTTCTGCTATTGTTACTATGCAACTGAGAGAATTTCCAGTATCTCCTACAGTCCACCCGACTGTCTATTTGTTGTTGCGTCCTGCAAAAATCTCTTCAATCCTCTTCATCTGAAATATACAGACGAAATCCAGGCTCTGATACCACATGATGGTATCAGACTATATCCCTTCACAATCCTCCTCTTGTCTGTGATATGCAAACAGAAAATCTGTTGGCTCTGATACCACTTGATGGAGACCCCCTACCTCAGCAGGGTTCTGCGACCTCCCCGTCTCTGGATTGATCTTCTTCTGAGCCGAAATGGCTCTTCAGACTCCTGCTGTAACCCCTTGAATGAATCCACATGTCCCTTTAATTCCCTGGCATAGGCTTTGAGAAAACCTATGCACGCGCTCAGCTTCCAACACTCTTCTCTGTTCTGAACCAACACACCTTTCGTGTTTCGGGGTTTCAGGACTCCTGCATGCGAGCTCTCCCAGGCTCCTTGTCCCTCCAACTCCCGGTCGCCAAAACACTGAAAAGAGATTAATGACTCTGGGTCCTCCCTTAGCCTCCATCCACATGACCACCACTCTGTGACCATGTGCTTAACGTCAAAGAGCTACCATCTTTTCGTGATTCGGGGAATCGTGATGCAAGCATTCCTCTTGTTCTCTGTCTTTCAAAATTCTGAAACCCAAAATAGGGTCTAACTCCACAACTCCTCCCTTAAGTCACTTTTCATATGACCGGTCCTGTGACCTGGTGTTATTCCTCCGAATGCTTTCAGGTTTTCGTGATTCACAATTTCGCGATTTCGGTTGCAACGATTCTAGGTCCTTTGAACTCCCATATCCCGAAATGCCGAAATCTACCCGTGACCACGGTCCACTTTTTCAGGATTTTTTAATTCACAATTTCATGATTCCGGCTACAGACGATTCTAGGTCCTTCGATCTCTTAGACCCCGAAATGTCAAAATCTCCCCCTTGAGAGATCAACGGTCCAGATTCCTATTGAACCGACGATCACGATCCAACTAGATCGACGACCCACAACCTTTCAGGATTTTTACCGAACCTTGACCACTCGCCACATGTCATCCTTGATGAATGTTGTCGATCGTTTCGCAATTTCGTGAGCCAGGACTTCTTGTCTCACGACTCCTTCTCCTCGAAATCCCGGTGTCCAAATCCTCGATGGGCTTGGATCTTTGACACCTGTCCTCCAAAATGGACGGTCCTGATGCTCTCGGGACTTGACGAGTCCTCTTCGTTCTACTATTACAAGGTTTAAACCTCGTGCACCTTTTCTGGATCCGACGGCTCACGAAAATTCGACACTTCTCCCTCGAAGTTTCTGCCGTCCATTCTACCCTTCTGTGCGGCTTCCCAGGGATTAAACCCCTCACACCTTCTTTCGGATTCTACGTCTATCGGTCCTTGGTGCTAGATATGACGACCTAGATCCTTTTTCCTATGCACCTCCTAGGGACTAAACCCTGTGCATGTATCCTTGATCCAACGACTCTCAGGCCACTGCGCTCCAGATCTGACGGCTGGCACGATTTCGCAAACCAGGAGTTCACGATGCAACGACTTCAAAATAACTTTCCGCTACAAACCCTGAACTCTGAAATAGCGAAATTCAAGCGCGAGATCAACGGCCCCTGATGCTTCTCATCCAACAGTCCACGTGATTTCGACACTTCTCTGTGGAGTGTCTCCACCATCCATACAACTCCTCTCCTCGGGTGCTTCTAAAGGCTTAAATCCCTCGAAACTTGGTGCGATCCTATGGCTCTCGGGATTTCGACACTTCTCCATGAAGTGTCTCCACTGTTCCTTTCAACTGCTCTCCTGCATGACCTCCCAGAGGTTAAAATCTGTGAACCTTCCTCTGGATCCGATCACTATCAGTCCTTTGCACAAGATCTAATGGTAGTTGTGCTCCCTCCTGAGCTTGAGAACTTATTCTTTCCCCTTGCAATATTTTCCGAAGTTTCAAAGGCCTCAACCTTCACTTCCCCTGTGAGCTCAATTCCTTTGGATCTCGCCTGTGTTATAGGGACACTTTCCCTCCTGAGCTTCATTCTCTTGGAGATTTACTCCTGCACACACTTTGCGTTCGAGGATCTCGAATAACTAATATTTGAGAAGTTTTCTTGAAAAGAAAACTCCTTACGCCCACTTGGCATTCTCCTACTCGACTCACACCTTGCAGAACCTACAGAGTAGTCATCAACCCTGTGAGTGTCTTCTCTTGAACACTTCTCTTTTCTCAGAACTCGAAATAGAGTTCCCTAGTGCACTCTATGCACTCGCTCAATGCGCTCTTGGCAGAGCTCTACAAAACCTTCAGTAGTTCTGTCTTCCCTGAACTTGAGACAAATTTCCTTCCTATGCACTCCTTGCACCCCTGCCGATGAAGGTTCAATGTTATCCCTCTTGAGATTTCCTGATATTGTCTCACCTCTGTCAACGCACACCTTGCGGATTGTGTGCACTCCTTGCACTCGGAAACTCCAAGACGGGACAAAATTGAAACTTATGAAATACTTCACCAGTTATGCATTTAAACATGAAATGCATAAAAACATGTAAACATCAAACACACAGTATGCAGGAAAAATTGATTTTCTATTAATCTGTATGTCTATACAAATGTTTACAAAGACTGGAATGTAACAAGTCTCAGCTCTCTCTCGAAACCTCTCTACTCTGGTCTCCCTTCCTAACTCTCTACTCTAATTTCTTAATTACAAAATGAGGGCTCCCCTGAGCTTATACTCAACCACCGTCTCTGAGCTATCGCTATCATAGAGTGGCTCCTATGGATACATTACATAAATGGATGCCTAGTCCTGACTACGTCCTGGGATTGCTACAGGCAACCATTAAAGGAAACCTCAACCACTACCTATACAAAGGCATGGTCTGGAATTAAAATCCTTACAACATTTATTGAAATTTTGAATTTCAAAATTGCGAGGGCTGTGCCTCTCCCTTTCTCCATTAAATGTGTGCTGGATGTGCTAGTTGGTTGGCACCCTACTAACATGGAGCAATGCTCCTGCATCACTCATGGAGATGACTTACTTATTGGAAAGGGAAGTGATTACTCCCCAGGTTGGGAGGGAGCACTGATATGTTATATGGACAATCATTTTCCAGTTTGGAAAATGGTCCAGGTTGGGCAGTCACTTTCCAGTCCGGAAAGTGGTCCAAGATTCTTGATGGAAAATCATTTTCTATTTTGGAAAATGGTTCAGGTTGGGTAGTCACTTTCCAGTTCAGAAATTGGTCCAAGATTCTTTATGGACAGTCATTTTCCAGTTTGGAAAATGGTCCAGGTTGGGCAGTCACTTTCTAGTTTAGAAAGTGGTCCAATATTTCTAATGGACAATCATTTTCCAGTTCAGAAAATGGTCCAGAATGGATAGTCATGGTTCGAAATATTGTTGATGTACCATAGACAATGATTCCCCTTGTGGCTAGTGTGGGGGAATGGTCTAGGATAGTCATTCTCCTTGGAATTCACTCTGAGAAGTGATCAAGTAGAATGGTCTTCCTCTCTGGGAAGTCATTATTTCGAAGTTCACAATTGTGAGAAGTTTCGAAGAATAGTTCGATGTAGGAGGTTGGTGCAAGAAAATAATTTCCATAGTCCGAACAGTCATTCCCTAGGGCAGAATCACTCTCTCCAGGTTGCACTATGAATCATGCCAGAATAATGGCCCAGTTAGGTTGAATGTTCCAAGTTCAAAAATTAGGGACAACCATTCCTTAGGGAAGACTCATTCTCTCCAGGTTGCACTGTGATTAGTGCCAGAAGAATGGCCCAGCTAGTTTGAATGGTCCAGGTTCATAAATTAGGACAAGTATTCTTCTATGCTTGATAAGAATAGTCCAGACGACCCATGGATGATGTTTAAATTGATGAGGGAAGATGCTCTTCCATATCTCACATATGTGAATGGAAGAATGGCCCAGATGACTTAGTTTGTATAATGATATTAGTTGTGCAGGTTGATATCAAATTATATAATTATTGTGGAGATTGTATGTCTCTGGATAGTATTTGTATGCTACTATGGTGGATGTGATCCACTGGTAGTGAATATGTGTCACTAGCTAGTAGTCGCGTGCTACTAGGAGTGGTTTTTTACCACTGGATAGTAGTTGTATACTACTATGAATAGACATAGTTGTGTTCTATTGGATGGCATTGAAGAAGATGTATGCTACTAACACTAGTGTTGGAGATGATTTCCAACTATATGGATAGCCATTGTGATGATGGAAATACATTCTCGAGGAAGAGAATGGTCCTAGTAGAATGAATTGTTGGTGGACAGACACTCTACCTTTGGAGAATGGTCCGGGTTGATAGATTGTTGACATATCATGGATTGGTATTTTTCCTGAGGCACAATTATTGGCCCGATCAGGTTGAATAGTCCACCTCCTAAGGACATGAAATCACGATTAGGGTGGTTGATATGGGACCGATATTTTCTAAGGAATATAGGTAAAGATTGATATCTATGGTACATATGACCCGAACATAAAATAGTTTGAGACTGACATTCCTGTAGGAATGGTCTCTATAGTCCATAGGGTGGATTTCAACATATGGGAGGACTGACATTCTTCTAGGATGCAGGTCTAGATTAGAAGAATGATCCTTGTATCCCATTGTGGGGATTTCAACATCTGTTGGAACAACTATTCTTCTAGGACGTATGTTTGGATTAGAAGAATGGTTCTTGTATCACTCTGTTGAGTGAGTGAATTACTCAGCATCATGCCTGATTACTCAAATGGAGTATGGTATCTAGAGATGATGTAGTTGATTCTATCAGATGATACTGATAGTGGTGATGTTTCTCGTAAGTTGATCTACGTGATCATGAGATAGCTTGTGTGGCTATGGTGATGCTACCGGTTGAATGGTTTGTTTGTGCTAAATACCATTGCCTTTAATACCTCCATAGCTAGGAGGTAGTGTTGATATTATGGTAGCTACGAGAGGTATTAACCTCTACATGTAACCTTTGATGAGTCTAGAATATTCCAGGAAGCAAGAGAAACCCTAGAAGGTTAGGAAATAGCCTTAGAAGACAAGTCAACTCAAGATAATAATTTATATTAAATTATTATACTCTAGAAATAGAAGTCAACCCAATTAGGTCACTTGGAGGACTATAAATAAGATGGAAATATAGCTCATTTGTCACACTCACTCTCACAACTACATAATATCAAGTGGTGTGCATGATTGGAAGAGAGTTGCAGTTGCTGCAGTGGTGACTTGGTCTTTGGTTATGGTTGGACTTTCTGCTTGTTTATGGTTTGGACTCTCTGCTTGGTATGTTAACTTTGGAGAGAGGTATGCTACCTTAGTTGGCTATTGGCTCTAGGGTTTTCTTTCTTAATTATTTTGTCTTTCAAGTTTAAGGTGCTTTGGGGTGGCCTTTGTGCCTATGGTTGGGCGACAATATTGCTATATTTTCTATGGTGAAAATGAGAACACCTATTATTCTAACAGTAAGTTCCACGTCAAACGAGTGATAGCTAGAGGCCCATCATTGGGTACACATTAGAAAAGGGTTTTGAAATGGAATTTCATCTCATTGAGTGACAGACACATCAACAAGTGAAGGAGAATTAGATATTTCCATGTGGTAGTTGGGTACAAGTGGGACCCTAGTTGTTAATGGTAAAGGTAAAAGGTCAAGAGGGATCAACCAAATTCCAAAGATGAATCTTGATCGTATGATGGGTTTCAATATTTAATCTTGACCATCCATTGGAGATAAACGGTCAAGAAATCCAGTTCAAAATATGTTGCGGGAAGTGGTAAGATCGATAGTATTTCAAGCTACAAGGAAAACAATGAGCATGGCAAGTTATGCATTCTGATGGGAATTATTCAATAAGGAGATATTGACAGTTTTGCGGGCTTGAAATCCTGAAGGCCTATGTCCAATGGTGTAAAGAAACACACATCATCCCAAAGGTGTGGGATAGGTCCATTTGGATGTAGGTGGAATCATGATGTCAATTGAAGCGTACAAAGTAGGTACACGTGGAGGACATGTAGACCCGATGATGCCATCCTAAGTAAATTCCCAAGAAACTATAAAGGGGCATAACTCTTTTCTCAGGGCACAAAATTTAGCAAGAAAATAGTCATTGGAAAGTTGTTGATGAGAAAAATCATGTACATTCAGATTTATGAATGGAGAATTATAATTCCAAAGAAAGTAGAAAGAAGATGTTTGAGAGATTAATTAGGAAAAATGATGTAAAATTCTTAGATTATTTTTAATTTAATCTAACCGAGTTTCTTTATGGCTAAACATTTTATAGAATAAGCTTCAGACATAGCAGAGTAGGTGCAACATGAGAGCCAAATATATGGAAGATTATGAGGGGTCTTTCACCCATGAGGAGGAGGTGAGAAGGCTCCATGTCAATATGGGAGATGCAAAAAATTAATCAAATGGCCATATAAACCAAGCGGGGCCAGTAGAGCTAGTTGAAACTATGAGAAGCCCGCAAAAGGAAGTGCAGAGCTATCAAGTAGATAATGAAAGGATAATGAGATCTCAAGAGGAGATACTACAAAGTATGAACATGTTGCATACGAAATTAAACAAAGACTCGAGCACAAAAAAACAACCAGTGCAGGGCAGACAACAACATTTAAGTCTTATGATAGAAGGGGGGATCCCATAGGGTATAGATAGTAAAGGAGTGTTATAAAAAAACAACAACAACATCATCGCTCCCTAGGACGCTCAAACAAAATAATACATGCAATATTAGGGTCAATGAGAAGACCAAGTGTGTCCCCTGTTAGACATTAGAATAGAAGATATGCATCGAATTTCTTGCAAGGATATCTTCTTAGGAATCTCAAGCCACCAACTTTTGATGGAGATCATAAGAAGGGAGAAGAGGTTGAAGCTTGGTTGTTGGGCATGAGGAAATATTTCCAGTTGCATGATTACCCCTCAAATGTAGAATCCATAATTGTAGCTTACCATCTTCAAGGAAAAGCATCTATGCGGTGGGATCAACTCAAGCAGACTAAGCACATTGATGAGAAAATGATTTCTTGGAAGCGGTTCAAGAAATATTTCCAACAACAATACTTGTTAGAGAGATATTATGGAAGGAAGATGCAAGATTTATTTGAACTCAAACTTATAAGCATGACCATGGAAGAGTATGAAAGGAGATTCTTGGAGCTTCTAAGGTATGTGGATTTCATCAAGGATGAAAAGGTTAAGATTCATAGGTTCTTGAGCAGGCTTCCATCATTATACAAGGACAAAATTCAGTATGATGAGCCTAGGAATTTAGAGAAATCCATAAGGAGCACTAAGCTTTGGTATGATCAAAGTAAAATAAGGCTAGCTTTGCAAAAGGCCTGGGATGACAAGAAGAAAGGTAAGATGGATCAAAGGAATAAATGGTTTAAGCCACCTTTTATCAGGAATATATCTCAAGCATATCAACAAGGGAATACAACTCAAAGTGAGTTTAAAGCAACTGATGCAATGGGGAAAAGGCCAAGGAAATTCCCATGAGGTGTTGGGGATGTGATGGAGATCACATGAATAAGTACTTTCCTCACAAAGGAGGTAAGATGAATATTGCACACAACGTTGAGGAAGATGATACAGTGGATGATGTGGGCAGGAGTATTCCAAGGATTTATGTAGCCTTGGACAATAGATAAGAAGACTATCATCCCCACATGATTGAGATAGAATGTATTATTGACAATATTAAACCCATAGTTATTTTGATTGATTATGGAGCTAGTCATAGATATGTAGATACCAAGCTAGTTGAAAGAATTAAATTGAGGAAATGTTAGAATGAAAATTATTGGTTGGTTTAGTTAGCTACTAGAACCAAGAGGAGAATCAATGAGCTTGTTAAAAAATGCTCAGTGAACCTAAATGGAGTCAACACTAAGGAATATTTGAAAATCGTACCACTCGGGTCCTATGACTTCTTTCTTAGTATGGATTGGTTGGATAAGCATCATGCTGTCCTAAACTATTACAATAAGGCTCTCATGTGTATTGATGAGGAAGGAAACTCAAGAAAAATCCAAGGTATTCGAAGACCCGTATTTGTCATAGAAATTTCAACATTGCAACTGAAGGGAAGTTTCAGAAAAGGGTGCCAAGTTTATACAATAAGGCTCTCACGTGTATTGATGAGGAAGGCAACTCAAGAACAGTCCAAGGCATTCCAAGACCCATATCTATCAGAGAAATTTTATCACTGTAGCTGAAGAGATGTTTCAGAAAAGGGTGCCAATTTTATGCATCTCATATGGAAGAGCCAACCAAGGATGAACTAAGTCTTGAGGACTATCAAATTCTAAAGGAATATGAAGATGTTTTTGGGGAGATTAGGTTTACCACCAAACAGGGACATTGATTTATCTATTGACTTAATGCTTGGGGTTTCCCTAGTGTCCAAAGATCCCTATAGAATGACCACACCATAATTAAAATACTTGCAGATGTAGCTAGAGGAATTGTTGAAGAATGGGTACATATTCCCAAGTGTTTCTCCTTGGGGTGCCCTAGTGATTTTTATGAAGAATATGGATAAGAATCTGAATTTATGCGTTGACTTCATACAATTGAACAAAGTCATAGTGAAGAATAAGTATCCCTTGCCAAGAATTGATGATCTCTTCGATAAGTTGAAGGGGGAAAGGATATTTTCCAAGATTAACATGTGTCAGGTTACCATCAAGTAAGGATCATAGAGGAAGACACTAGCAAGATAACCTTTAGGACAATATATTGGCACTATGGAATTGTAGTGGTTCCTTTTGGGTTAACAAATGCACCAGTCATATTATGTGTTTAATGAATGGAGTGTTCAAGGATTGCCTGGACAAGTTTGTTATCATCTTTCTAGATGATATTATCATCTACTCTAAAATAGAGAAGGAGCATGAACAACATTTGAGAATGGTGCTTCAATTTTTGAGAGAGAATTGGTTATATGTCAAGTTGATAAAGTGTTATTTTTACCAAAGACATATCCAATACTTGGGCCACATTGTTTCAAAGGATGGCATAGTAGTGGATCCAGAGAAGGTGGAAGTAATCAAGAGTTGGACAACACCTGTAAATATTTCTGAAGTTAGATCTTGTATAGGTTTAGCTGGCTATTATAGGAGGTTCATTGTAGGTTTCTCCAAGGTTGTGCACCCAATAATTTCTCTGCAGAAAAAAGGGGTAAAGTTTGAATGGAGTGCCAAGTGTGAAAGAAGTTTCTAGCATTTGAAGGAGATATTAACCAGTGCACTTGTGTTAAAGGTCATAAATATGAATGGATATTTCCTTGTGTGCACAAATGCATGCAAATAAGGGCTCGACAGAGTCCTTACACAAAATGGACACATAATTTGTTATGGGTCCAAGAAGTTAAGGGAGCATGAAATAAATTATTCCAAATATGACTTGGAATTGGTAGCCATAACACATGCCCTAAAACATTGAAGCCACTATATTATGGGTCACAAGTTTGATATAAGGACATACCATAGTGGTCTAAAACATTTGTTTGACTAGCCAACACTAAATTCTAGTAAAAAAAGATGACTGGAGTTCCTTAGTGAATATGATTTTGACAACAAACACATCAAAGGAAAATATAATAGAGTGGTCGATGAACTCAATATAAGGGTGCATGAAATGCACACTAAAACCATTAGCATGTATAGTACATATCTGAAGGGCATAATTTTATAGGTTGTGACAACATATCCACATTATGTGCAAGTCAAGGAAATATTGCAGCAAGGTATCCTACAACAAAAATATAAGGACTACCAACTACAAGAGGATGGAATCCTCTTGTTCAAAAACAAATTTAATGTTCCCAATTCGTTGGAATCGAGGAACTTAGTGTTAATATAGATGCATTATGTGACATATGATAGACATCCATGATACCATAAGACCATCATAGTTGTAAGAGGGAAGTATTTTTGGCCTAGTATGAAGAGGGATGTAGTAGATTATTTGGATAGATGCATGGAATGTCAGAAGGTAAAGGCTGAGCACGGACACCCAGTATGGTTGATACAACCATTTCACATTTCTGAATGGAAATGAGAAGTGATTACTATCGATTTCATTACCAAGTTTCCGAAGATTGCATGACAACATGATTCCATTATGGTGGTAGTGGACATGATAACAAAGGCTGTACATTTCGTTATGGTAAAACTGACTCATAAGGTAGCCAATATTGAAAAAATATGTATGAAAGAAGTTTCAGGGTACATGGGGTGCCTAAAGAGATAATATCATATAGAGATCCCAAATTCACCTCCAATTTCTAGAAGGGGTTGTATAAGGGACTTGGGACCAATCTGAATTTTAGTACAACATATCATCCAGAGTTAGATGAGCATATAGAAAGGATTAACCAAATAATTGAGGATAGTTGAGAATGAATGTTATGGACAAGAATTCCAGGTGGGAGGACTACTTACATATAGTTGAGTTTGTCTACAATAATATATATCAGGAATCATTGAAGATGATTGTGTTTGAATCTCTATATGAAAAAAAATGTAACATGCCAGTGAGTTGGGATAATCCAACAAATAGAGTTGTTATTGGGCCATATTTGTGAAGAGAAATGGAGGAGTAGATGGTCAAGATCAAGTAGAATCTAAAGGTTTCTCAAGATAGTCAGAAGAGTTATGTTGATAAAATAAGGACACATTGAAAATTCAAATTGGGGGAGCATTTATTCTTAAAATTTAAAGCCAAAAGGAGCTTGTTGAAATTGGGTAGCTTCCCAAAATTGGCAGCAAGATATTGTGGCCCGTTTGAAAACCTATAGAGGATAGGACGAGTTGCATACATGATAGAATTACCTACATCCATGAGAATTCATAATGTGTTCCATGTTTCTTTATTAAATAAGTATATACATAATCCTGATCATGTAATTGATTGGATTGTGATCCAGGTGGAGCACGAACGTGATTTTATGGTAGAGCCAGTGCGTATCTTGGACCACAAAGTCAATATGCTCTGGAATAAATCCACCGGACTAGTAAAAGTTTAGTGGATCTTCTATGGTTATGAAGACACCATGTGGGAGAACAAGGAGGCTATGCAAGAATAATACCCGCAAAGTTTTTCAAAGTTTTGAAGAAAGGCGAATGTACATGTGTACATAAGAAAATGAAGACTCCATTTTGGTAACTGAGAAGTCTTGGAGCCACATCTTGGATGCTTCCTTTCTGATCTATGCATTGGCCTTAGAAGGGAAGTGGTAAAACATGAGGGACTATGAGAAGTGAAGGGTGTACACTTCCTTTGGTTTTTAAGATTACAAGGAAGTGATATTGATGGTTGGAATCATTGCAGGAGTTGTGAACTTGCAGAAGTAGCAAGTATTTAGCTATGAAAAGATTTGTATGTAATTATGTAATTATGTATGGTAATGTGCATTGATGATCATGCAGTTTGTAGGGGAAGGGGAATGTAACATCCATGTTTTACCCCTAGCTTAATGATGTATATATTTTACAAAGATATATGTCCATGGGCCAAGTGATGTAATATGTAAACATTGTAAATCATAATGATAAATAAAGATAACATTGTTGCAGGTGGGCAGAGAAAGAGAAATCGAGGTTTAAGTATCCACAAGAAGGGGAAGGGTCCAAGGGGGTCCAAGAAGGGAATGTTCATGGGTATTAATCTCAACTCGCCTTGTTCTAGAAATCACCTTGTGTTATGAACCTTATATTTCCTTTGGAGTGTTTCCCAAGAAAAACGTTGAATTCCTGTAAGAGGGTGGGTGTGAGAATTCATTTCATGAA
>JZKD02S1790606.1:145801-178081 GCA_000966675.3 Picea glauca | reverse complement strand
TATTAGGTCTTCTTACATCCGCCTTATTCTATTTTATTGAAAGGTCTCATTAATATTGACCTTTATTACATCCAAATACATTGATCTACCTATGTGCGGGTTAGGACCTTAACATCTTCTAAAATAATGAAGTTTTCAAAAAGCATGCAATTGAATTTTTACCATTCTTCGGCTAAATCTTCAGAGAGTTGAAAGGAAGCGCCATCTTTCCATCCTATCTGACCTCTAGGATGGGGAGAACCTATTTGAGCATCTTTCAACGTGAATATATTATGGTCCAGAAGGATCTCTGTTAGGGGAGTGAACAATTTACAATTGTTTCTAGCACCCATCCAGGGATCCTCCCCGAGGTGGATGCTATGCCCATTCCCTACTTTCCAGACTGCCCATTTACCCACCAAAGGGAAGGCCTCTATAAGGGCCTTCCAAATGATTGATCCTTTTAAGGATTTTAAGGGAACCCAAAACCACTCAGTGATAGACATATTGGTGAAATACTTGGAGTTCATAACACGTAGCCATAGCGAATTTCCCTGAGTTAACCTCCATAGATTTCTTTCGACTAGGGCTCGAGAAAAGGGGCATATATGTTTTAGTCCCCAACCCCCTAAATCTCTGGGGATTGCAATAAATGACCATTTAGCTAAGTGTAATCCTCCCGAAATCTTATTACATGCCCATAGATATTGGAAACTTAATTTACAGATCTTTGTTAACACCCCTTTGGGAATAGCTTCAATGGAATTCCAGTATACTGTAATACTTTCCAGTACTACCTTTAGGAGGATCAACCTTCCTCCTTTGGAAATAAGCATATTCACCCAAATTGAAACTCTGGCTTCCACTTTTTAAGTAAGTCACACCTAGTCCTTTTGACTATAATAGTATGGTTTAAGGAAGAAACATGAATACTTAAACCCCTCTTCCAGTTTTTTTCTTTGGGCAGGAAAGGTATTTAGGATAAAATAGTTTCAACAGCTAGACAATTATTGAGGATAAGGCATGACTTATCCAAATTGATTGAGATACATATGGCTTTGCAATATTAGTCACAGATTATTTTTAAGGCTAAAAGGTCACTCTGATCTCCATACATGTTGCACAAAATTTCATCGATGAACAAAAAGTGGGATACTTTTTCAGTATCTGACACCCTAACTCCTCTCAGGGCCCCATTTTCTCTGGCTTCCTTCATCATTTTACTTAGTGGTTCCACAATAATCAAGAAAATAAATGGAGAGAGGGGAAAACCCTGTCAGAGACCTCTCGAGGCTTTAAAGAAATGAGAAGGGGATCCATTAATAAGAAATACAAACAAAGAGCTCTGAAGGCAACCCATAATCCAATTTACAATGTTTAAGTTCATCTCTAGTTGAAGGAGGACAGAGTGAAGATTGTCCAATTCACTATGTCATATGCTTTAGAAAGATCCAGTTTCAGAATTGCCACTTTAAACTTCTTCTTTTTGAAAAAGTGGAGGACCTCTTGTGCTATCACTATCACATAATGTACTTTCCTATTTTTCAGAAATCCAAACTATTCCTCTACTATAACTTCAATCATCATGGGTTTTAAGCGTCTTGAAATTATCTTGGTTATTATCTTATAAATAACATTGCAATAAGATATAGGTTGGAAGTCCCCAATTGAGATTATGTCTTGATTTTGGGAAATAAGAAATAAGAAAGTGAAATTTAGGGCCCTGTGGATCTTTCCTACCCTTTGGGATTCCCTAATAATCAACAATAGTGTAATATCCCCTGTTAGAGCCCCAATTGTAATTATGAATTGTAAACATGATTTTTAGGCTGGTGAGCCAAGTTATAATAAGCTAGGAGACTTATGTGATGATTAGGCTAGGAGCCTAGGATGCTAAGGCCAGGAGCCTGTTTTGTATATGTAATTATGCAAAATCATTAATAAAAATATAAACATCACTGCGTGTAGACCAACCACGAAGAAAGAGTGATGGGGGACTAAGCTCCACTAGGTAGGGCAAGGGAGGGGGCTAAGTGTCTAGGCCTAGGGGCTAAGCTAGGGGGATTACCTCTAAAAGGATAATATTTTATTGTTATCTCCTTTAGACTAAGGTGGGCATGATCAAGATTATCCTAATTTCCGGGAAAGGGGACATAGGTTAAATGGAGCACATGCAACTCTAGGAAGACAAGTGTCGACCTGGGTGCATGTAGTTAAAGCTGAAGCGTCAGCTCGTGTTGGGGGGTCTGCCATTCTCCCATCCAGCAAGTGAACCTATTTTTTCCTCTGCGTCTGACCTCTGCATAACGACGCATCTCTAAAAACCAGAAAGGGAAGCCAACCAGTGGGATTCAGGAACCCAGTCTACCCGCACCTGCAGAGTCGAGTTTGTACCTTAACCATTTTTGGGTGGTTTATTTCTGTTTTCTAAGCCATGTTGTGTCATAACTGTTGGTTTTTGTAGCCACGCAGTCCCTTGACAGAGTGTGAATTGTTGTCATCAGTTGTTTCTTACTGAGCCTTGATATATCCTAGCGTTTGACTGTTACCGTTTCGAGTGTCCATACTGTTTTCCCTGTTGTTGTTGTTGTCACCCGTACCCAACTATAGCTGATTTGAATATTGGTTGAAGAGGCAGGTTTTGGCCTGTCAGAAAATATCCCAGGTGAGAGAGTTTGCTAGGAAGTGAGTTCTCTTGGAAGGGAGTCCCTTAGAAGCTACAGTACTTTGAGACTTCTGGTCCAGCTTGTTGCTGAAGCCTAAGGTAAGGGAGGTGTACTAGACGATGGACTTGTATTAGTGAAGGTGTATCCGCCTGTGGTGGAGCAAGCGTGTGGGGAATGAGGGTCTGTGGGTTGTGGGCATAAGTGGCTCCTGGGATAAAAGATCCTTCTTGTTGTTTTGTGCAACTTCCTTGTTGTCCTTGCCAAACCTAGAATTCCCTTGCCCGGTGTAGTTTAGTCCCAGCTCGGGGGTGACCTACTGCTGAGAGTGATGAGAAACACAGTTTAAGGCTGGGAGGCTCGTGGAAGGTCTGCACGCAGTTGGTGGATTTACTCCAACTAAAAGATAAGTATCATTGTTGTGATTAATTATGTATTTTATGCATGTTTTGTGATGCTTAAATGTTATCATGTATTTCGTTGCATGTGGATTTACTGTTAATCTGGTTTGAATCTGAACTGGTAGTAGTAATTATTTTTTATCGTGATTAAGTGTTTTAAATTAATTAAAATGCATATATATCATATAAGTGTATATTCCACATGGTAGCATTACTCGGTCTCTAGAGGGTTGGGGATGTTACAAATTGGTATCAGATCTTTAAAGGCTAAGTTAAGGTTGTGTTGGTAGCGTTTCCCAGCCTGGTGGAGTGTTGGGGATGTTACAATATGGTATCAGAGCTTTAAATGCTAGGTTAAGGTGGTGTTGGTAGCGTTTCCCGACCTGGTGGATGGATGGGGATGTTACAATATGGTATCGGAGCATGGTTTCAATACTGATCCCGGATGGACCATGTTAGTGGAAATTTAAGCAAGAGTTTCGGAAGGAGTTGTTGTCGAAATGGACAAAACTCAAGTTTTGACCCATGGTTTCAACACTGAACCTGGATGGGTTAGATAAGTGGTCATTGGACTCAAGGTTTCAAGAAGAAATTGTGTTAAGAGGAACCAATTTTGGACCTCAGAAACATCCTTGAGTGCCAAGAGGATTACCTTGGTCGTGTTAAGAAGCTTATGAGGAGTAGCGGTATCATAAAACTACAAAAGAAGTGGTGTTGGACCGCAGAGTAACGAGAACCGTAGGATCTATTCAGAAGAAAAGGGAAAACCTACGACTGTCATATCTGGAGATTGTGCAGAAGACCCTTCTAAATGTTGAATTTAGGAGAAAGAGCATAGATCTCCTAAGTATTCCATATATTTAAAAGTTCAGGAAGAGTAGCGAGGTCGAAGTATTGAAAGGCGAGGTCCCTTTGTTTGGAAGGAGAATGGATGAAAATCTGTTTGGAAAGAGCCACAATTTGTTATGACCATTGGATATGGAAAAGAGTGTGGGAGTTAACCCTTGGAGCCATTCAGACTTCATGAGTTTGGCAAATTGAACGAGTTCAGGAAATTGAATGAGTTCGTCATAAGGGAGGTAAAATCCCCAAAGTTTTGAAGTCCCGAAATTAACTCTGAGCCTTAGATATGAGGATGCCTAGGAAACATCTTGACTGTCAAATCTAGGAAGTAGACAATAGTCAAGTTACCTAAACTACCGATGACTTAAGAAGCTGACAACAGAGATGGATGCGAGCTGTTTAATGAGAAGAGAGTCCATCATGTTCATCATATTAATTCAAATACTCACTAGAGTTACTGAATCAAACTCCAACCGCTCGATTTAATTGATGATTGGGAATCATTGCAGAGCGCAAAGGTGAAAGTAGCAGATGCACTAGTTCGTGGCCCGTAATTCACTAACGTCGTTGATCTCGTTGGGCTGGAAGATCAACAATTCTGGTTAGACCAGGTTGGGTGAGTACTTTCCAGATTGTGGAGGTTGAGATTTTTGATAAAGAGAAAGCATGTTGGGGCCCCACAATTACTGTGAACCTTCGATCGGCAGACACCTCAGTATTGGTCGAATCATGATTGTTAGACCTTGAACCATTGCGATATGGATGGTCATGAGCCCCTTAGGAAATCTGCGGGGTAACAGAGTTCTTCGATATTGTCGGTCTGAGAGAATAAAAAATCTCAAAAGTGATAATGTTTTCAAGAGAAAAGGTGAGACCCAAGATAGTCAGGCTCGCAGGAGGAACAAAGGCTGAGGAATTTGAACATCTACAAAACTCCTCCAAGTCGGAAGAAGTTAAAAGCTCAAGACGAGGAGAGAAAGCAGCCGTCAAATCGGTTGTGAGGAGAAGCTTGGATCATTAGATCAGCGTCTAGGGAAGCAGAGGAGAAGCACTGAGAAGGAACAGATCCTAACCATCGGATCTGAGCGCAAGGGGACGATAGTCGTCCGATCTAAGGTAAAGTGCATGAGTGTTGACCTTTGTGTTCACATGAGGGTTGACTAGCCAAAGTCCCAAAGTCTCGAAGTGAGTTAGGGACCATTCATCGCTAAGAGGGAAAGGTGGCACAAGATCCAAACCCCTGAGCTACAACTTGTGGTCAAGGAGAGTTTGAAATCGCTGAAGTAAATCCTGACCATTGGTCGTCAGGGGAGGTACGTGTCAACAGATCCAAGGCTCCGGGAAAAATCACTTTGAAGGTTTCAGTTGAGAGTTGAAACTCCCAAATCCCATAGAGCTGGAGACCCAAAGTGAATCTAGACCGTAGATCCATAAGGGTGCGTGGCGACAGATCGTGGACTCCGGGTGGAAGCACTCCGGGAGAACGCAAAGTAGAGGAGTTTGAAAGCGTCAAAGTCCTGAAGAAAATCACGTCCGTTGATTTTAAAAGGGGCATATCTGAGCCGTCAGTTTAGGAGTATAGTCAATATCATGAGATCAAAGGTCTCGTCGCATTGCGAGGATCGAAGGTGTGTGAACTTTAAAATGTTGAGGGTGGGCTGCAATCCAGACCATGATTTTGGAGAAAGGACACATGGAGGCTCGGGATGAATTGTGGGGCGAAAAGTAGTTTGGCTTCAAACCACCCTTGGTTGTGCCTACAATCACGTGGTTATGTGAGGTTATCTCCCAAGGTCACCTCAAGGAGGGGCTTATCAGAAAAGGGGCTAGCACCCAAACTCAAATATTTCGCAAGCACGGGGGTGGTCGCGGGTACCATTAGACCTACACCAGGAAGAAAAAAGAACCTGTGTTTAATTACAGAACGAGACCATCAAGGTCTCAAAGAGTCGTTTGGCTCCAGAATCAAAGATCCTTGACCGAGAGGTCGAGATGGTTCCCCGACTCTCCAAATTAGAAACCCCTGGATGGATTCAAGTCCATGAACATCCTAAGATAATGGAAGAAGAAATCATGAGATAGATATCCAGCTAATAGGAATGCATGTCAACACTCCAGGGAGGAAAGATAGAATAGTAGAGGATTGTGGATGCACTCCAAGGGTGTGAAGGTATTTCCACAATATTATGGAGATATCAAGTCAAATAATTTAAGAATGGAATGAATTCTAAAGAGAAATCAATAAGGAACCAGGAAGAAGAAAACAGTTCTATGCATGGTTTTGAATGTAGAGGAGATGGTGCCTAACAAGAATCCATCTTAAGTGACATAGAGCCATGAGTGACAACTCAAGAGGTTGGAGGTACCACTTGAAGCTATGATGGTAAGGTGAAAGAAGTACTTTCAGTTAATTCTATGCAGCGAGAAAAGGAGGCATATGTGCATCCTTACAATATGCTAGAGATTGCCTAGGCAAGTCAAGTTTGAGGCTAGTTGGAAAAGGGAAGAGAAGAGTACAAGAAAACCTCAAGTACTAAGGTGTTTCGTCGGGAACAGGCTAAAGAAGTTCAGTCCTGAAGAGTAACTAGATGTTGAAGAATCCAAAGTCTATAAAACAACTTGGTTTGGAATTTAATTCATCCAAGTACAAGTTGGGATAGTTAGATCCAGGAAATTAAGGAAAGATGAAGGCTAATATCAGCTTAGTGTGGGACTATAAATGAAAAAGCAGCCAAGAGTGATTTGAATAGAAAGTGCTCAGGTCAGAACTAATCATGTACAATGATTACAGTGGGAGCACAAGAAGATCCAAGACTCTGGGAAGAATTGTAGACTTTTGGGATCAACAAGGAAAAGTTTTATAGGGAGAAAGAAGTTGTTGCAATTTCTATGGCAGCAAGTATGTTACGTCTTGTTGGGTCAGCCAGAGGAAAGAATGCTTGCAGGTTTGCAAGTGTTGTTGGTGATTTTGTTGCATAAGGAGGGAAGAAACAGAGATCTAAAGTGTTGGTTATAAGTTTGATAAAAGAAGCATGAAAGCTTCTATTGTCATCAACCATACAGGTAACATCAAATTTATTAATGGAAGTCATGCAGGTATGAGTTTTTATTATTCTTTTTGCATAATTGTTGAAAGGAAATTTAGGTAAGAATTTCCTCAGTCAGAGTTATTTTATAAAATCACATGATTATATTATTGAATGCATACCACTAGATGTGGTAAAGGCTGGAGGCCCGTATTAATTCAAATCTTTTTAGCTTCTGAATGCACACACTGACATAGTAGAATGTCATGTTAATTTGGTTATGGGGTAATAACCAAAGAATTAAAAGATAATAACTTGTTATAGGAATGAATGTCAGTAATCTAGTCATGTATGAGAATAGGACATGGTTGGATATGGAAAGGTTATGAGCCACGCAGGTACTAAAAGATTCATACCTTTAAATAAAACTTGGACTGCAACCTTTTTGCTAACACTAATGAACACCACATAATTATATTCTTGGTGTAGTGTTCGGGTCGAAAAGGAAGGAATCCAATTAATTGGGAAGACAATAGGAAGTGTGTGGAGAATGTGTCAACACATTGGCCAAAATTCCAACTTATGGATGGTGAGATACATGACTGAGATGAAGATTATTATGTAACTCAATGCAATGTGCACTGAATAAGTATACATTGAGAATTGCACTCATGCATAGTAAGTGATAGAATTGTATACTAAAAACAATAGTTGAATGAGTTTTGTAAGTACATGCATATATATTATGGCATGGAAATAATTATTACTAAGAATTGAAATGTTGTGAACTCATGAAGCTGAGGACATTTCAAGAGTTTCTAGACATTGCAACATGAAAGTTGCAAGTCAAGTAGTCACATGAGCATTGACTACAGGAAAGTTTCTTGTTCAGAAAAAGAAGTAATGAACTTACATATATTAGTGTGAACATGCATATGCATAGAATGACGAGTCATTCTAGTTTATTAAATTGTTGGGCAATTGTGATTGAATTGCTAGGTGCGGGAAATTCTAAGATCACTGCATAAGATTTTGCACATATTGCAATTGAATATTATGTACAACAAATACTGACAATTTGTTGGTTGTATGCAAGATGAAGCATTACAAGAAACATGGTATGCAGTTTGGTGCCTATGGAAAACCACAAGGATGTCTGCATTCATAATATGGCAACAACCAAGATGAATTATGAAATAGAATTTCATGTTTTGGGGGAAAAGTTGAATTTCCTTTTGAACTAGTTGGAGTTCCTAAATGATTTTTTTTATGTTTTCTCATGATAAATGCATGTGGGTGATGCAGATGAGATGATGTTGATTAAAGTTAGAATGTTGACTACAAAGAATAGCTTGGGGAAGATATAGATTGGAAATACCTGAGGGCAGTTGGAACTCCGGGAGCCATGGTGCTCTGAGACTTCTTGAGTTGGCCTGTTGCTGAAGTCCAAGGAGAGGGAGGTGTAGCAGCCGATGGACTGTATGACAATGAAGGTGTACCCTCCTGGGGTGGGACATGCATGTGGGGGAATGAGAGACCGTTGGTTGGAGTGCTGATGAGGTTTGGTACCTTGGTCTAGACCATGTTGATGTGGAAGGTCTTCTCAATCAAAAGATAAGTATCAATTCTCTATTCATTGTATGTTGTGTATCTTGTATACAGGTTATAATGTTATTAGAATTGCTTGTACACGCACACACACACACACACACACACACACACACACACACACATTGCATATATGTTCTAATGTTGCTTCCGAATGAATAGGTGTAGGAGTAGAGTGTTTATGTTTGTGGAGCCATAACCCTGATAAGAGTTTATCAACATTGATATCTAAGGCTGGGTGGAACGTCGTGGATCTACAACCAGTTGGTGCTTTCAATGAGGTTTAATTGAAGCATGTAACAAGGAGCAATGAGATGAATTCTTTCCTGAAGCATCTCTATGAAATAGAGCAATTGAGTTTCACCTGCAGAAGGAACACCAGAATTGGTGCTTGAAAGTAGAGCACCAGGTGGATAATGGGCTTCCAATAGCTAAAGCTTGGAGATTTTTGAAGAAGTTTTGAATTATATATGTATAAACAAGTTGCAATGAGGACAGTGCAAAAATAAGGGGAGGGGATTGCAATATCCCCCGGTAGAGCCCCAGTTGTAATTATGAATTGTAAACATGATTGTTAGGCTGGTGAGCCTAGTTATAATAAGCTAGGAGGCTTATGTAATGATTAGGCCAGGAGCCTAGAATGCTAAGGCCAAGAGCCTGTTTTGTATATGTAATTATGCAAAATCATTAATAAAAATATAAACATCGCTGCGTGTAGTCCGACCACAAAGAAAGAGTGATGGGGGACTAAGCTCCACTAGGTAGGGAAAGGGAGGGGGCTAAGTGTCTAGGCCTAGGGGCTAAGCTAGGGGGCTTACCTCTAAAAGGATAATATTTTATTGTTATTTCCTTTAGACTAAGGTGGCCATGATCATGATTATCCTAAGTTTCGAGAAAGGGGATGTAGGTTAAATGGAGCGCATGCAGCTCCAGGAAGACAAGTGTCAACCTAGGTGCATGCAGTTAAAGATGAAGTATCAACTTGTGTTGGGGGGTCTTTCATTCTCACATTTGCGACGTGATCCCATTTTTGCCTCTGTGTCTGACCTTTGCATAACGAAGCATCTCTAAAAACCAAAAAGGGAAGCCGACCTATGGGATTCAGGAACCCAATCTACCCGCACCCGCAAAGTCGAGTTCATACCTTAACCGTTTTTGGGTGGTTTCTTTCTGTTGTCTAAGCCGTGTTGTGTCATAACTGTTGGTTGTTGCGGACACACAGTCCCTTGATGGAGTGTGGCTTGTTGTCATCGGTTGTTTCTTACTGAGCCTTGATATATCCTAGTGTTCGACAGTTACCGTTTCGATTGTCCATACTGTTTTCCTTGTTGTTGTTGTTGTCACCCGTACTGGGCTGTAGCTTAGTCAAATATTGGTTGAATAGCTAGGTTGTCAAGCCTGTGAGCAACTCTCCCAGGTGAGAAAGTTTGTTGGGAAGTGAGTTCTCCTGGAAGGGAGTCCAGTAGCAACTACAATACTTTGAGATTTCTGGTCCAGCCTGTTGTTGAAGCCCAAGGTAAGGGAGGTGTACTAGTCGATGGACTTGTATTAGTGAAGGTGTATCCTCCTAGGGTGGAGCAGGCATGTGGGGAATGAGGGTCTGTGGGTTGTGGGCGTAAGTGGCTCCTGGGATAAAAGATCCTTCTTGTTGCTTTGTGCAACTTCCTTGTTGTCCTTTCCAAGCCTAGAATTCCCTTGCCCGGTGGAGTTTAGTCCTAGATTGGGGGTGACCTACTGCTAAGAGTGATGAGAAGTGCGGTCTAAGGTTGGGAGGTTCGTGGAAGGTCTGCATGCAGTTGGTGGATTTAATCCAGCTAAAATATAAGTACCATTGTTGTGCTTAATTGTGTATTTTATGCATGTTTTGTGATGC
This sequence comes from Picea glauca, assembly GCA_000966675.3. Classification (NCBI taxonomy): domain Eukaryota; kingdom Viridiplantae; phylum Streptophyta; class Pinopsida; order Pinales; family Pinaceae; genus Picea; species Picea glauca. The sequence continues at coordinate 167,688 of JZKD02S1790606.1, read as the reverse complement.
TTGAATGTTATCATGTATTTCGTTGCATGTGGATTTACTATTAATCTGGTATGAATCTAAACTGGTAGCATTAATTTCGTGTTATCATGATTAAGTGTTTTAAATTCATTAAAATGCATATATATCATATAAGTGTATATTTCACATGGTAGCATTACCCGGTCTCTGGAGGGTCAAGGATGTTACAAATTGGTATCAGAGCTTTAAAGGCTGAGTTAAGGTTGTGTTGATAGCATTTTTTGGCCTGGTGGAGGGATGGGGATGTTACAATATGGTATAAGAGCTTTAAATGCTAAGTTAAGGTGGTGTTGGTAGTGTTTCCCAACCTGGTGGAGGGTTGGGGATGTTACAAATAGGTCCTCCCTAATGTTGCCATAAAAAGAGCTTGAAGAATTTGATTGTAAATCCATATGGTCCCAAGCTATCCCCATTCTTCATGGACGAGAGTGCAACAAGTAATTCCACATCTAACACTTCTTCTTCCAAATAATGATTCATATTATCTGAGAAGACCACTGGGAATTTCGACACTACTTCTAGGATTTCATGTATGGACACCCTTCAAGAGCTGCAAAAATATTTTCAAAGAAAGTAGCCCTTGCTTTAGCTTTCTCAGGGAAGGATTTGATCATTGTCCCTTCTTCATCTTTGATTTCCTCTATTGTGTTGAGATTTCTTCTTAAATTAGCAAATTGGAAACTATTTTGTATTGTTATCTCTAGCTTCTAACCACAGAGCCCTAATTTTAAGCCACCACTTTTGCTCCTCTTTTTATAACCAAGAATGTCTAAGGGCCTCCAATTCTTTTAGCTCCTTTAGTTGGCTTGAAATGAGAGGGCCTTCATCTATATTTTTGAGGAGAGAGGATAATCTTTCCTTAATTTCTATGATACTTCTAAGTATCTGAGTCTTCCATATGGGTAACCATTTCTTAGTCGTTCTTCAAATCCTTGCCAAGTTTGATGTGAATTGGGCCATCAAGGGGTTAAGATTTGAAGGGGAGAGATTTACCCATGTAGAGGAGAACAACCTTTTAAACTCTTCTTCCTCCAACCAGACATGACTTATCTTCAAAGGTTTAGGAGGATATTCCATTCCAGTTTTCTACTAGAGGATGATTGGTCGATGATCAGAAATCCCTCCTTCACCAACCAAGGATTTTAAATGGAAGCTCAACTCTAGGAATGCCTCTAATACCAAGAATTTATCTATCCTTTTGGAAACAATTTTGTTCCCTATTCTGAAATTTCGTTAGGTAGGGGTTAATTCAACTAGTTCCACATCCACCAAATGAAGGTTCTTTAGGAAATAGTGAAAGAACCCTCTTTGTTGATCGTCCATGTGAGATTCCCCACACACCTCCCTCATAGTGCGGGTGAAATTTAGGTCACTTACTACCACTATAAGGGGATATCTAAAAGCACTTGCAACTTTCAAATCTTCCTAGAAGGGGACCCTATCAGCATAGGGTCCATAGATGTTGATTGTATTAAAATAAAAATCATTGTCTTTATGTTTTAACTTGACTCAAATAGATGACCTGATCGAGGAAGGGGATGAGGCTTTAAAGTTTGGGATCCACACAGTTAATAAACCTCCATATAAAACATCGATGTCGATTGCACAGAAAGACCAATTTTTCAGACAAGGCTCAATAGTCTCCCTGATCTTTTCACTCAAACACATTGTCTCCTAAATTAGGATAATATCAGGATTGAGGATCAGGAAAAACCTCTTGAGGGATAACTTTTTTGGGGGGGGGGGTAAACCCCTTTTACATTGAAGGAGAAGAGGATCTTTGGGCGGGGGCAGGAAGGGTGCTCCCCGCTCTAAGGGCCCTAGTGATTGAGATTTGTCTTCCTTTACAAATCTCAACTACTTCCTTCTCCTGGGCCTTGTGAAGATGGGATATCCTCCCCAACTGGGATAACTAAGGAGCTTCTAAAGAGAGACCTCATTTGGACTTGATCACCTCCTTATGGCATTGCTTGGAAAGAAGAGTTTATCCCTTGACAGGTGGAGAGGGGGCACTATGGGGGTTGGGGTAGGAGACCTTTTCTCTTGAGGAGTAACAATAGCGGGGGATGAAACATGTGGGAAATGGGAAGGGAAAAGGGGAGGATACTATGAGGACCTCTTTTTAACTTCCTTCAGAGGGGACCAATAATGGGGGAGGAAAGGGGTAAGGCTAGGAGGGAAAGACGGGGAGGGAACCTGCATAGAGAGTCCAAGCTCTTATGAAAAGGGAAGGGAAACATAAGGAATAGTAAGAGAGACCTCTTTGTCAGAGGTATTGGTCTCTATCATAACAGGGGGGAATATTGGGGGAGGAGGGGGAACCACTTACATCATAATTTGAGTCATCTACATCATTCTTAGGAAAAGGAACAGGAAATGAAAGAATAATTTTTTCAGCCATACTTGACAGAGATACCTTGTCAATTGGGTCGTGGCTTATTGAATCCACTTTTCCTAAGCTAAGAGTGACCTCCACCCTTCTTCCATCCACTGAGTTTGTTTCCATGGTGTTGGTTCTTCCCAAAGTTGATTTCTTATTTCATGCCTTTGAAGTATTTTGGAATAGGGACACAGAGAAACTGCATTGTGAGCATAAGTGGCTAAGTTCATGAAAGCCATGGAATATAAAGGGTAACTTCCAGTATTTGACCCTTTGATGCCAGACTTTGTCTCTGAATACAATGTCAACATTTCCTACTAGACCTTCTTGAACATCCACCTCAATTTGGATCCAATCCCAGTGACGATCCATCTTGGAAGCCCAATTGGGTTCTAGACCGACAAAGAACCCTATCTTGTTTTCGATGTCATCCAGTGCCTCCCTTGACTAGAATACCAAGGGAAAACTTGGAAATATAACCCAAACTGAGATCACCACTATTGGCTCCTTGATAGGGTCAAAATCAACCATCTAGGTCTTAAGAATTAGACTAGAAGGACCCCAAGTCCAATCTTTCTTTAATAATGCGTTATAGTCCTCCTCCAAGCGAAGCAAAAATGATTTTCATCCTCTAGCAAGGGAATGAGCCTCTGGGATGTAAACGAGCACTAGTTTCCAAAGTAGTTCCATCCACCTATTTAGGGTTGCTTCACCTGTAGCCCTTCCATTAAAACGTCCAATGAGATTCCTTCCAAAAAATGGAATGACCTATGCTACAAAAATATCCTTATCAACTAGCATCTGGATGATCCCTCTTTTTTCCCAAATTCACTTCGAGCTCTTCTTGGGTCATGTAGTAACTAAACCATAAGCCCCTTCAAAAAATTAATTTCCCTTCGTAAACCCTTACTATTTTCTTCCCTTTTTTCCAGTCCTGGATGTACCTTCCAGTCTTCGCTATTGAAGAGTTTGGATGGAGAACAACTTTGATTGCTACCAGGAGAGAGCGAGACATAAAAATTATGGAATCCACCATTTTTTATGGGGTCATTAAGTTGCTTACATTTTTCTCGATCGTTGAATCCTTTCAATCGTGTGATAAGACTTATGGCATCACTAACTATATCTTTAGGATGCGAGTGGGGGGGGAATTCCGATCGACTTTTCCTTTCCAGAAACTCCTCAAGTGTGAAAAAATCATTTTCATGTGTTGGGATGATTTCATCCTCTATCTCGGTTCCGTTGTCTAGATCCATTTGTTTGGTCAGAAGTACCTTGCTCAATATTTTTCCAATTGGCACCCTCAAGACTGACAACTACACCATAGTTACGATGTTGGGGAAGGGAACAAATAGGTTAGGGAACTCATGGGAAGAAAGACTTGGTCGGAAACTAGAGGAGGGATAATGGGCCTGCAACCCTCACTCCTGGGTCTATGGGCTCGACTCCATAACTCTGAAAAAAAACCATAGAGGCCCCCCAAACCGCCATTTTTTTCTATTATACTTATTCAAACTATATCATACTCTAAACGTCATACAAAATCACCAATGCACTTGACCTAAATTAATATTTTATTTTTCTTTCATAAAATTTTCATTATCTAATCCTTATTTTTTTTTTAAATTCCATACTTTATGGATTCCGAAGAGCCTCTCTCTTAGTGATTTTTTTTTCTTAGGGATATATAACATTTTCTCTCACAATAGACTCAAACAACCATAGCATGACATACATATACATATACATATGTTTAGGTCATGTATATAGGTGTTTTTTTTTTTTTTTCATGTGGTTCACTGCACCAGATATCAGTGCTCTTGCTACTTCCACATAAATCTCCTCGGAATTCGGGAGAGAACATAGGGAGGGTGGGTATTCAAAATATCTCATTTAAAAGCATAACATGTCACTTACAAGGAATTGAACCTAGGTGGGGAGGGTGACATTCATTCCTCCCAACCACCCAAGCTACATCCAATGGACATTAGGTGTTATAGTATTTTATGTTGTATAATAAAAATCTTTTCAATGTAAACAACATGGGTAGAAAAGGGAAACAAGTTCCTCCATTAATTCATTGTCTATCAAGTGAAATTTTAAAGAGGCTTAAGTCGAGCTAGTATGGAAAAAATATATTTATTTTGCCATCTTGATAGGGTAGTTCTTATGCAACTAAGATTTTTCCAATTACATAAATTGAATCATAATGTATGTTTAATTAACCGGTGTTCCAACAATCAAACCTAGTGAGCAATGGTAGCACAACTAAAATGAAACAAGAAGACAAAATCACCAGTGACGAAATTCAAATGTATTTTCCCTGAAAGATGTATACTAACATACAATACCAAAAGATGCAACCAAAATATGCAATTACCAACTAGCAATGGAAAATAGCAAGGCTGAAGATGAGTTGTCTCTTGGATACATTTGCTTTCTAGATATTATTGTATAAGATCCCATTAGACATAAGACTGATAAAAAATACAAAAGCTAGAAGTTTCATATTGACTATATTGGTGCCATAAATTATCATTGTGAGGTCATATGACCAACTTGACGTATCTAACTCCAAATTTCATAGGGGAAGATAGGAAGGTTGAATATGAGTTGTCTCTTGGATACGAAATTAGGCAACGAACTTAGGCAATTGTTGATTTTTACTATGATTAAGAGACTATTGTGTTGGGTTTTTCCTGAGGGAAATCTGCAAATGGGCTCTTCTTCCCTACACTGGAGCACTTTTTCCTAAAGGACATTGTAGCAAAGAGAGGATATCGCATGCTTTGCATGTGTTGTGATTAGTCATGCTTGTGTAGTAATTGGCTAAGAGGAAGAGGCTCATATCTTATTGAAGGTTGGTTCAGATGCTTGGAATACCCTGTGGTGTGGGAATCGGTCGAGTAAACAAGCAATCTGAGATAAAACACAATTATGTTCCAAGTATTTTTTTGTTTCACAAGCAAACAAACCACAAATAGTCAACTTGGAACACTTCATTTAATGACATATTATACCTTAGTTGATTGCATTGATTCAATGCTTACTATACATAATGTCATAAAATGTGTATGTTTCATAGTCATTTACCTTGATTTGATGATTTCTTTCAATAATGCCAAAAAAACTGCAAAGTAACGCATTCATATTTTTGAATTATAAATTTTATTTTTTAAATAAAAAATATTAGCTCGTAGAGATTATAATTTTAAATAAAACCTTATCTTGTGAGATTTTTCAAGAATATTTTAATGATATTTTTATAATATCCAAGGATGTCGTTTTAAAATATAATTAACTCTTAAAAAATAAACCATGATAGTATGGATTGTGTTCCTTCGTATATAAATACTTCAAAAGCCTACAACAATGATGGATTTCAATTAAATATTTTTTATATCAATGAACTAGGCTAGTCGGGATTGCAAGCCTTCATATTTAAATACTTCGAGAGCCTACATTGATGATGGATTTCAATTAAATATTTTTTATATCTACATTGATTTGTGTGAATGGTTGTTCATAGTACATTTTGACGTTACTTGTGTCCCTGCATGCATTTGGACCGCATACCATTCCACCTTTTTGAAAATGCATGTTGTACATCTGTCTTTGTTTGTCCAATCACCTCTTTAAATGCACATTGCATATGTCATCTATTTGTTAACATGTGCCAAGTTTTCCATGCCTTCCAGGACATGCCCAGCCAGGTCAAGTGTTCGACTCTATGAAACCTCAAGGAGTATAAGCAACGCAATGTAGACGAAATTTTTCTAGTTTAGTGATTTTGGGCGAATAAAATGAATAGTCTTACAGTTGGGTCCTGGTTTTACAGGTGACAGAAAACTATTTTGCAATACGAATACGATTGAATTCGAGTTTGTTGCCCCATGACATCCCTCGAGCTTAGAACTCTCAAGAGAATATGAATAAAATACTATTTGGGAAGATATGGCCAAATAAAGTGAAGGGTTCTTGTCCAGATCGATTCGTCCTGCCACCGAGTGAAGCAGTCTCTAAGTGTATGTTATTTGCTAAATCCCTCCCTAGTAAAGTTTCCATAAATAGATCTAGTTTTCCTAGTTTCTCTTTGTATATCAAGTACCTGTCTACCTAGTAGATTTGGACATGATCTTCTATATAAATAAATAAATAAGTATATATCTATATAGCAATTTGTACACAGTCATATTGCATTGGGAAAAATCGTGATTACTGAAAATATATTAAAGCAAGTTGAAATCAGTACAAAATAAACTAGATAAACATATTGAAATGAATGTCAATAACTTCATGTCAATAATGCCATTTTTTTAAACATCTCCATCAGATAAAAAAATACACATCCTAATCGAATGTTGGACAATATTCATAATGCAGGGAAGGAACTGGTGAATGAAATAGAATTGCATCTGAGTATCCACGGTATTTTATGTGAATTTTATTTTGTATCGGAAGATCCCACTCTCTCGAGGGGATTCGACCTCTACATACACACATTCTCTAAACTCTTGTTGTAAAGCGTTATAGACTAGTGTATTGTCAAAACAATAATAGTTTCCCAATATCTGTTTAATATCCTTGGTGGTGTTAAAATTTTGGTAAGCTCGTTTAACCATAGAAAATTTCACATCATTGTCACCCAACCATAGGCATTCACGTTTCCACCCCCGAGAACACTAACCTTTTCTTAGATAGAATTATTTCGGAAAGTCCACACTAGAACCAACAGATAAAACCTAACTCGAAACACCATTGTTGCAAAAACAATACAATACCAAGAGAACATACCTCTACTAATAGAAGTGTACCTTTACCAAGAGAAGCACACAAGAGAGATACTAGAAATACTAATATTACACCACGACAACTGCTGCACTACCCTCTCCAGACTTGTGCCTCCTTCTGTTGCAAATGCAACTGATGCAACTACTACTCCTCATACTTGTGCCCTCCTTCTACTGAGTGATTGTATGGGAATGTAAAAATGAGCTAAGGCGTCACCTTATTTATAATTATTCCGCCAATGAACTTTTCCCACAGTGTCAACCTGTCTTTTCTGGCAAATATAATTTACTTTGACTTTTTTTCGTAGTGTCGACTTCCCTTTCTAGGGTTTTCTATTACTTTATTATTATTCTCCTTGGGTCGACTTCTCTTCTAGGGTTTTCACACATATGTTTAATTGTTCTTTTACTTTTGGAATATTATATTCTAAGTACAAAGGTTACACTTGGAGGTTAATACCTCCCGCAACTACCAAAACATTAATAGGTGGCCTCCAAGGAATAATAATGAGGTATTGTGGAGAACAAGAAGTAATACATTATACATCCAATACCAATTCCCACTCTAATTTGGAGTGGTGGTCAAGGATTTATATTCTCTCCACACCTAAGAGAACAAGGTTGTATTTGAATGAAGTGATTCAATTAGTAGAAATCTCCTTTTCTGAATGAAAGAAGAAACTTTTGAGCCATACTTGATGGAGAGACCTTGTCAATTGGGTCAAGGCTTCTTGAATCCACTTTTCCTAAGATAATAACAAACTACACCCTTCTTCCATCCATTGATTTCGTTTCCACGGTGTTGGTTCTTCCAAAGTTTATTTCTTCTTCCATGTCGTTGAAGTATTTTGGAATGGGGGTGCAGAGAAACCACATTGTGAGAATAAGTGGATAATTTCATGAAAGCCATGACATTTAAAGGGTAACTTCCAATAGTTGACCCTTTGATGTGAGACTTTGTCTTTGAATACGATTTCAACATTTCCTACTAGACCTTTTTGAACATCCACCTCGATTTGGATCCAAGCCCAGCGACAATCCATCTTGGAAGCCCAATTGGGTTCTAAAACAACAAAGGACCCTATCTTGTTTTCGATGGAATCCAGTGCCTCCCTTGACTAGAATCCCAAGGGAAAACTTGGAAATATAACCCAAACTCACATCACCACTATTGGCTCCTTGATAGGGTCAAAATCAACCATCTAGGTCTTAAGAATTAGACCATAAGGACCCCAAGTCCAATATTTCCTTAATAGTGCATTATAGTCCTCCTTCGAGCGAAGCAAAAATGAGTTTCATCCTCTAGAAAGGGAATGAGCCTCTGGGATGTAATCCAGCGTTGGTTTCCCATGTAGTTCCATCCACCTATTTAGGGTTGATTCACTTGTATCGCTTTCATTAAAATGTCCAATGAGATTCCTTCCAACAAATCGAATGGCCTATGCTACAGAAATATCATTACCAACTACCATCTGGATGATCCCTCTTTTTTCCCAAATTCACTTCAAGCTCTTCTTGGGTCGTGTAACAACTAAACCATAAGCCCCTTCAACACCCTTAATCTCCCTCTGTAAACCCTAACTATTTTCTTCCCTTTTTTTAGTCCTGGATGCCCCTTCCAGTCTTCGCTACCGAAGAGTTTGGCTGGAGAAGAGATTTGATTGCTACCAGGAGAGAGAGAAACATAAAAATTATGGAATCCATGATTTTCGATGGGGTCATTAAGTTGGTTACATTTTGCTCGATTGTTGAATCCTTTCACTCGTGTGATAAGACTTATGCCAGCGTTAACTATATCCTCAGGATGCGAGTTGGGGGAGAATTCTGATCGACTTTTCCTTTCCAGAAACTCCTCAAGTGTTTAAATATTTTATCACCTCACCATTAATTCTCGATTCCTCTACCATGCCGAGAAGATCGTCACCCACCAACTCGAAAAAGTGGAGGAAGAACTCCACTGTGTAGCCATCTAGGCCTGGGCTTTTATCTTTGGTAAAGCGTTTAAGGATACTCTCTATGTCCTCCAATGTGCACGGTTTTTCCAGCATGCCCAAATCTTCTTCCGACACCAATGTTTGATAAGTGTTGGCCAGGGATATTTGATCATCACTAATCAACCCAATGTTGTTGTCTTCTTGTTTAAAGTACTTTACCGCTCCATTCTTTAGTTCAGATTGATCGGATAGTAATAATCCTTCCTCACTGTGCGGGTCCCAAATGTATTTGCATTTTTTTTGGGCACTTGCAAGTTTGTGGAAGAACTTTGTATTGCGATCTCCGCTACGAAGCCAAACAACCCTCCTTTTTTGATGCCAAGATTCTTCCTCATCTTTTAATAACAATGCTCTGGCCGCTTCCTTTTTACATATGAGTTCACTTATGTCCTTGTTTGTTAAATCTTCCAGTGAATCATGATATAAAAACGCTAAATACGATTCAGTGTTTCCAACTTTTGTTGACAATGTGTTTTTATTTCCTACTCCATTTCTTTAATTCCCTTTTTAAGCATTGAAGCTTCCAGACCAGTCTCCGTTGGCGCCCAGATTCTTGTAGAAATTTTGAATCCTGCCAAATGTCTAGGACAATTCGTTGAAAATCCACTTCCTTAATCCAACAATGATTTAATTTAACTTATTAATTCCAAAAGAAAATAATCCAACAAACTTTGGGGATTTCCACCCTATTTCTTTGTGTAATTTATGTTATAAAATTATTGCAAAATTGTTGGCCAATAGATTGAAGCCGATTCTTTCTAAAGGTATAGCCGAGGAACAGTTGGGATTCCTGCATGGAAGACAAATTCTGGATGTGGTGGGCACGACACAGGAATGCCTCCACAACATAAAAACAAAAAATCAAAAGGCTTTAATCATGAAGCTTGACCTAAGGAAAGCTTATGATATGATTAGTTGGGACTTTGTTCATCTGATTCTTGTAAAGACTAGCTTCGGGCAAAAAACTACAAGATGGCTTATGAGTTGCATAACTTTTGTTTCCTATGCGGTTTTAATAAATGGTGAACCTTCTGCATTTTTTCAGAGAGGAAAGGGACTTAGACAGGGGTGCCCTTTGTCACCGCTCCTTTTCATCCTGATTATGGAAAGTCTGAGCATTCTTATCAAAATGGCGAAGGAAGCTGGCTCATTAACTGGAATACAGGTCACTCGGCTCACGAAGATCCTACATCTCCTATTTGTGGATGATGTATTGATTCTGACAAAGGCTTGTTACAAGGAATGGATGGTGATTTCTGACCTTCTAAAAGTCTTTCAAAACTCTACTGGTCTTCATATTAATGAAGGAAAATCGATTATTTTCTCAGCTGGCATGGAGGAACCGGACCTGTTGCAATACAAAGTTATTTTCCCCTTTAGCTTTGATTCTATTGATTCGGGAATTAAGTACTTTGGATACTTTCTGAAACCAAACTGTTATAAAGCAACCGATTGGGGTTGGCTAATTAAAAAATTTGAAAAACGACTTGACCACTGGTGCAATCGGTGGCTTACATTGGGAGGCTGTCTAGTGTTGATCAAGGCGGTGCTTATCAGTCAACCAGTTTTCTGAATGTCATTGGCTCCCATTCCGTCTTCAATACTCAACAGACTCCGTCAACTAATCTATTCTTTCCTCTGGTCTGGGGGAAAAGAGAAAAAACATTTTCACCTCTGTAATTGGGAAAGCCTGGCAAAACCAAAATCCGCTGGAGGATGGGGGCTAAAGAACTTGGTTATCTTCAACAAAACATTGGCGGCGAAATCCCTCTGGGGTGGACTAACTAGGGAAGGGAATTGGCAAAAGGTAATCAACGAAAAATATATCCCTTTTGAGTCTGTCTCATTGTGGTTCAGAACGGAAACTTTCACAAGTGGGGCATCTTCTCCGTTCTGGAGGCATTTGCTCAAATCAAAATACTTACTGGATCACTGGTTATGCTGGAAGACGGGAAAGGGAACTGCGATCCAGGTGGGAAGGGATCATATCATGGGCCTCAACAACCTTTTATTTCTGTCGGTTCCAATTTTGACTGCATTAAAAAGCATAGGACTTACTTTTCTTTACCAAGCTCCAACGGTGTCTTGCAGTCCTATTGGAAAGACTCTCGACAAGCGGGATTATCTGGTGATCTAGCACAGATTTGGGAAATATTTATTCGTGCGCTCATGGGAGCTGGAATTGCTCTTGAGCCCAAGGAGGATGAATTAAGATGGTCTGGGGGAGACTGCTCCGGCCTTCCTATGGTAAGAAATTTGTATACTAACATATTTTCCCTGAAAGATGTAAGCAAATGTATTTTCCCTGAAAGATGTATACTAACATACAGTACCAAAAGATGCAACCAGAAAATGCAATTACCAACTAGCAATGGAAAATAGCAAGGCTGAAGATGAGTTGTCTCTTGGATACATTTGCTTTCTAGATATTATTGTATAAGATCCCATTAGACATAAGACTGATCAAAAATACAAAAGCTAGAAGTTGCATATTGACTATATTGGTGCCATAAATTATCATTGTGAGGTCATATGACCAACTTGACGTATCTAACTCCAAATTTCATAGGGGAAGATAGGAAGGTTGAAGATGAGTTGTCTCTTGGATACGAAATTAGGCAACGAACTTAGGCAATTGTTGATTTTTACTATGATTAAGAGACTATTGTGTTGGGTTTTTCCTGAGGGAAATCTGCAAATGGGCTCTTCTTCCCTACACTGGAGCACTTTTTCCTAAAGGACAATGTATCAAAGAGAGGATATCTCATGCTTTGCATGTGTTGTGATTAGTCATGCTTGTGTAGTAATTGGCTAAGAGGAAGAGGCTCATAGCTTATTGAAGGTTGGTTCAGATGCTTGGAATACCCTGTGGTGTGGGATTTGGTCAATTAAACAAGTAATCTGAGATAAAACACAATTTTGTTCCAAGTATTTTTTTGTTTCACAAGCAAACAAACCACGAATAGTCAACTTGGAACACTTCATTTAATGACATATTATACTTTAGTTGATTGCATTGATTCAATGCTTACTATACATAATGTCATAAAATGTGTATGTTTCATAGTCATTTACCTTGATTTGATGCTTTCTTTCAATAATGCCAAAAAAACTGTAAAGTAACGCATTCATATTTTTGAATTATAAATTTTATTTTTTATCATTTACAAAATTTATTAATTTTATTTTTTAAATAAAAAAATATTATCTCGTAGAGATTATAATTTTAAATAAAACCTAGCTTCATGGATAACCTAGCTTCTTATCAAACTACAATGCACAAAGATTAAAAATCGTCAAACATTAGCTCGTAGAGATTATAATTTTAAATAAAACCTTATCTTGTGAGATTTTTCAAGAATATTTTGACGATATTTTTATAATATCCAAGGATGTCATTTTAAAATATAATTAACTCTTGAAAAATAAACCATGATAGTAGGGATTGTGTTCCTTCATATTTAAATACTTCAAAAGCCTACAACGATGATGGATTTCAATTAAATATTTTTTATATCAATGAACTAGGCTAGTCGGGATTGCAAGCCTTCATATTTAAATACTTCGAGAGGCTACATTGATGATGGAGTTCAATTAAATATTTTTTATATCTACATTGATTTGTGTGAATGGTTGTTCATAGTACAATTTGACGTTACATGTGTTCCTGCATGCATTTGGACCACATACCAATCCACCTTTTTGAAAATGCATGTTGTACATCTGTCTTTGGATGTCCAACCACCTCTTTAAATGCACATTGCATATGTCATCTATTTGTTAGCATGTGCCAAGTTTTCCATGCCCTCCAAGACGTGCCCAACTAGGTCAAGGGTTCGACTCTATGAAACCTCGAGGAGTACAAGCAACGCAACGTAGATGAAATTTTTCTAGTTCAGTCATTTTGGGAGAATAAAATGAATAGTCTTACAGTTGGGTCCTAGTTTTACAGGTGACAGAAAACTATTTTGCAATATGAATACGATTGAATTCGAGTTTGTTGCCCCATGACTTCCCTCGAGCTTACAACTCTCAAGAGAATATGAATAAAATACTATTTGGGAAGATATGGCCAAAGAAGGTGAAGGGTGCTTGTCCGGATCGATTCATCCTACCATCGATTGAAGCGGTCTCTAAGTGTATGTTATTTGCTAAATCCCTCCCTAATAAAGTTTCCATAAATAGATCTAGTTTTCCTGGTTTCTCTTTGTATATCAAGTACATGTCTACCTAGTCGATTTGGACATGATCTTCGATATAAATAAATAAAAAAGTATATATCTATATAGTAGTTTGTACACAATCATATTGCATTGGGAAAAATCATGATTACTGAAAATATATTAAAGCAAGTTGCAATCGGTACAAAATAAACCAGATAAACATATTGAAATGAATGTCAATAACTTCATGTCAATGATGACATTTTTTTAAACATCTCCATCAGATAAAAAATACACATCCTAATCGGATGTTGGACAATATTCATAATGCAGGGAAGGAACTGGTGAATGAAATAGAACTGCATCTGAGTATCCACAGTATTTTATGTTAATTCTATTTTGTACCAGAAGATCCCACTCTCTCGAGGGGATTCGACCTCTACATACACACATCCTCTAAACTCTTGTTGTAAAGCGTTATAGACTAGTGTATTGTCAAAACAATAATAGTTTGCCAAAATCTGTTTAATAGCCTTGGTGGTGTTAAAATTTTGGTATGCTCATTTAACCATAGAAAATTTCACATCATTGTCACCCAACCATAGGCATTCACTATGCCACCCCCGAGCACACTAACCTTTTCTTAGATAGAATGATTTCGGAAAGTCCACACTAGAACCAACAAATAAAACCTAACAAGAAACACCACTGTTGTAGCAACAATACAATACCAGGAGAACATACCTCTACTAATAGAAGTGTACCTTTACCGAGAGAAGCACACAAGAGAGATACCAGAAATACTAATATTACACCACGACAACTGTTGCACTACCCTCTGTAGACTTGCACCTCCTTCTGTTGCAAATGAGCTAAGGCATCACCTTATTTATAATTATTTTTCCAGTGAAATTTTCCCACAGTGCCAACCTGTCTTTTGTGGCAAATATTATTTACTTTGACTTTTTTTCACAGGGCCGACTTCCCTTTCTGGGGTTTTCTATTACTTTATTATTATTCTCCTTGGGTCGACTTCTCGTCTAGGGTTTCCACACATATGTTTAATGGTTCTCTTACTTCTGGAATAATGTATTCTAAGTACAAAGGTTACACTTGGAGGTTAATACCTCCCGCAACTACCAAAACATTAACAGGTGGCTTCCAGGGCATAATAATGAGGTATTGTGGAGAACGAGAAGTAATACATTATACATCCAATACCAATTCCCACTCTAATTTGGAGTGGTGGTCAAGGATTTATATTCTCTCCACACCTAAGAGAACAAGGGAGTCTTTGAATGCAATGATTCAATTAGTATAAATCTCCTTTTCTGAATGAAAGAAGAAGCTTGTCAGCCATACTTGATGGAGAGACCTTGTCAACTGGGCCATGGCTTCTTGAATCCACTTTTCCTAAGCTAATAACAAACTACACCCTTCTTCCATCCATTGAGTTCATTTCCACAGTGTTGGTTCTTCCAAAGTTGATTTCTTCTTCCATGTCTTTGAAGTCTTTTGGAATAGGGGTGCAGAGAAACCACATTGTGAGCATAAGTGGCTAATTTCATGAAAGCCATGACATCTAAAGGGTAACTTACAATAGTTGACCCTTTGATGTGAGACTTTTTCTTTGAATACAACGTCAACATTTCCTACTAGACCTTCTTGAACATCCACCTCGATTTGGATCTAAGCCCAACAACAATCCATCTTGGAATCCCAATTGGGTTCTAGACCGACAAAGGACCCTATCTTTTTTTCGATAGCATCTAGTGCCTCCCTTGACTAGAATCCCAAGGGAAAACTTGGAAATATAACCCAAACTCACATCACCACTACTGGCTCCTTGATAGGGTCAAAATCAACCATCTAGGTCTTAAGAATTAGAGCAGAAGGACCCCAAGTCCAATCTTTCCTTAATAGTGTGTTATAGTCCCCCTCCGAGTGAAGAAAAAATGAGTTCCATCCTTTAGCAAGGGAATGAGCCTTTGGTACATAACCGAGCATTAGTTTCCAATGCAGTTCCATCCACCTATTTAGGGTTGCTTCACCCGTATCCTTTCCATTAAAACGACCAATGAGATTCCTTCCAACAAATCGAATGACCTATGCTACAGAAATATCCTTACTAACTACCATATGGATGATCCCTCTTTTTTCCTGAATTCACTTTGAGTTCTTCTTGGGTTGTGTAGTGACTAAACCATAAGCCCCTTCGACACCCTTACTCTCCCTCCGTAAACCCTTACTATTTTCTTCCCTTTTTTCTAGTCCTCGATGCTCCTTTCAGTCTTCGCTACCGAAGAGTTTGGCTAGAGAAGAGATTTCATCGATAAGAGACTATTGTGTTGGGTGTTTCCTGAGGGAAATATGCAAATGGGCTCTTCTTCCCTGCACTGGAGAACCTTTTCCTAAAGGAATTTGTAGCAAAGAGAGGATATCTCATGCTTTTCTTGTGTTGTGATTTGTCATGCTTGTGTAGTAATTGACTAAGAGGAAGAGGCTCATAGCTTATTGAAGGTTGGTTCAGATGCTTGGAATACCTTGTGGTGTGGGAATTGGTCGAGTAAACGAGCAATCTGATATAAAACACAATTTTGTTCCAAGTATTTTTTTTGTTTCACAAGCAAACAGACCACGAATAGTCAACTTGGAACACTTCATTTAATGACATATTATACCTTAGTTGATTGCATTGATTCATACATAATGTCATAAACTGTGTAAGCTTCATAGTCATTTAACTTGATTTGATGCTTTCTTTAAATAATGCCAAAAAAACGGCAAAGTAACACATTCATATTTTTAAATTATAAATTATATTTTTTATCTTTTACAAAATTTATTAATTTTATTTTTTAAATAAAAAATATTAACCCTATTGCACCTAGCTTCATGGATACCCTACCTTATTATCAAACTACAACGCACAAATATTACAAAATCATCAAACATTAGCTCGTAGAGATTATAATTTTAAATAAAACCTTGTAAGATTTTTCAAAAATATTTTGACGATATTTTTATAATATCCAAGGATGTTGTTTTAAAGTATAATTAACTCTTGAAAAATAAACCATGATAGTAGGGATTGTGTGCCTTCATATTTGAATACTTCAAAAGATTAATGATGATGGATTTCAATTAAATATTTTTTATATCAATGAACTAGGCTAATCGGGATTGCAAGCCTTCATATTTAAATACTTCGAGAGCCTACATTGATGATGGATTTCAATTAAATATTTTTTATATCTACATTGATTTGTGTGAATGGNCTCCCTAATAAAGTTTCCATAAATAGATCTAGTTTTCCTGGTTTCTCTTTGTATATCAAGTACATGTCTACCTAGTCGATTTGGACATGATCTTCGATATAAATAAATAAAAAAGTATATATCTATATAGTAGTTTGTACACAATCATATTGCATTGGGAAAAATCATGATTACTGAAAATATATTAAAGCAAGTTGCAATCGGTACAAAATAAACCAGATAAACATATTGAAATGAATGTCAATAACTTCATGTCAATGATGACATTTTTTTAAACATCTCCATCAGATAAAAAATACACATCCTAATCGGATGTTGGACAATATTCATAATGCAGGGAAGGAACTGGTGAATGAAATAGAACTGCATCTGAGTATCCACAGTATTTTATGTTAATTCTATTTTGTACCAGAAGATCCCACTCTCTCGAGGGGATTCGACCTCTACATACACACATCCTCTAAACTCTTGTTGTAAAGCGTTATAGACTAGTGTATTGTCAAAACAATAATAGTTTGCCAAAATCTGTTTAATAGCCTTGGTGGTGTTAAAATTTTGGTATGCTCATTTAACCATAGAAAATTTCACATCATTGTCACCCAACCATAGGCATTCACTATGCCACCCCCGAGCACACTAACCTTTTCTTAGATAGAATGATTTCGGAAAGTCCACACTAGAACCAACAAATAAAACCTAACAAGAAACACCACTGTTGTAGCAACAATACAATACCAGGAGAACATACCTCTACTAATAGAAGTGTACCTTTACCGAGAGAAGCACACAAGAGAGATACCAGAAATACTAATATTACACCACGACAACTGTTGCACTACCCTCTGTAGACTTGCACCTCCTTCTGTTGCAAATGAGCTAAGGCATCACCTTATTTATAATTATTTTTCCAGTGAAATTTTCCCACAGTGCCAACCTGTCTTTTGTGGCAAATATTATTTACTTTGACTTTTTTTCACAGGGCCGACTTCCCTTTCTGGGGTTTTCTATTACTTTATTATTATTCTCCTTGGGTCGACTTCTCGTCTAGGGTTTCCACACATATGTTTAATGGTTCTCTTACTTCTGGAATAATGTATTCTAAGTACAAAGGTTACACTTGGAGGTTAATACCTCCCGCAACTACCAAAACATTAACAGGTGGCTTCCAGGGCATAATAATGAGGTATTGTGGAGAACGAGAAGTAATACATTATACATCCAATACCAATTCCCACTCTAATTTGGAGTGGTGGTCAAGGATTTATATTCTCTCCACACCTAAGAGAACAAGGGAGTCTTTGAATGCAATGATTCAATTAGTATAAATCTCCTTTTCTGAATGAAAGAAGAAGCTTGTCAGCCATACTTGATGGAGAGACCTTGTCAACTGGGCCATGGCTTCTTGAATCCACTTTTCCTAAGCTAATAACAAACTACACCCTTCTTCCATCCATTGAGTTCATTTCCACAGTGTTGGTTCTTCCAAAGTTGATTTCTTCTTCCATGTCTTTGAAGTCTTTTGGAATAGGGGTGCAGAGAAACCACATTGTGAGCATAAGTGGCTAATTTCATGAAAGCCATGACATCTAAAGGGTAACTTACAATAGTTGACCCTTTGATGTGAGACTTTTTCTTTGAATACAACGTCAACATTTCCTACTAGACCTTCTTGAACATCCACCTCGATTTGGATCTAAGCCCAACAACAATCCATCTTGGAATCCCAATTGGGTTCTAGACCGACAAAGGACCCTATCTTTTTTTCGATAGCATCTAGTGCCTCCCTTGACTAGAATCCCAAGGGAAAACTTGGAAATATAACCCAAACTCACATCACCACTACTGGCTCCTTGATAGGGTCAAAATCAACCATCTAGGTCTTAAGAATTAGAGCAGAAGGACCCCAAGTCCAATCTTTCCTTAATAGTGTGTTATAGTCCCCCTCCGAGTGAAGAAAAAATGAGTTCCATCCTTTAGCAAGGGAATGAGCCTTTGGTACATAACCGAGCATTAGTTTCCAATGCAGTTCCATCCACCTATTTAGGGTTGCTTCACCCGTATCCTTTCCATTAAAACGACCAATGAGATTCCTTCCAACAAATCGAATGACCTATGCTACAGAAATATCCTTACTAACTACCATATGGATGATCCCTCTTTTTTCCTGAATTCACTTTGAGTTCTTCTTGGGTTGTGTAGTGACTAAACCATAAGCCCCTTCGACACCCTTACTCTCCCTCCGTAAACCCTTACTATTTTCTTCCCTTTTTTCTAGTCCTCGATGCTCCTTTCAGTCTTCGCTACCGAAGAGTTTGGCTAGAGAAGAGATTTCATCGATAAGAGACTATTGTGTTGGGTGTTTCCTGAGGGAAATATGCAAATGGGCTCTTCTTCCCTGCACTGGAGAACCTTTTCCTAAAGGAATTTGTAGCAAAGAGAGGATATCTCATGCTTTTCTTGTGTTGTGATTTGTCATGCTTGTGTAGTAATTGACTAAGAGGAAGAGGCTCATAGCTTATTGAAGGTTGGTTCAGATGCTTGGAATACCTTGTGGTGTGGGAATTGGTCGAGTAAACGAGCAATCTGAGATAAAACACAATTTTGTTCCAAGTATTTTTTTTGTTTCACAAGCAAACAAACCACGAATAGTCAACTTGGAACACTTCATTTAATGACATGTTATACCTTAGTTGATTGCATTGATTCAATGCTTACTATACATAATGTCATAAAATGTGTATGTTTCATAGTCATTTACCTTGATTTGATGCTTGCTTTAAATAATGCCAAAAAAACGGCAAAGTAACACATTCATATTTTTAAATTATAACTTATATTTTTTATCTTTTACAAAATTTATTAATTTTATTTTTCAAATAAAAAATATTAACCCTATTGCACCTAGCTTCATGGATAACCTACCTTATTATCAAACTACAACGCACAAATATTACAAAATCATCAAACATTAGCTCGTAGAGATTATAATTTTAAATAAAACCTTATCTTGTAAGATTTTTTCAAAAATATTTTGACGATATTTTTATAATATCCAAGGATGTTGTTTTAAAGTATAATTAACTCTTGAAAAATAAACCATGATAGTAGGGATTGTGTGCCTTCATATTTGAATACTTCAAAAGACTAATGATGATGGATTTCAATTAAATATTTTTTATATCAATGAACTAGGCTAATCGGGATTGCAAGCCTTCATATTTAAATACTTTGAGAGCCTACATTGATGATGGATTTCAATTAAATATTTTTTATATCTACATTGATTTGTGTGAATGGTTGTTCATAGTACATTTTGACGTTACCCATGTTTCTGCATGCATTTAGACTGCATACCAATCCACCTTTTTGAAAATGCATGTTGTACATATGTCTTTGGATGTCCAACCACCTCTTTAAATGCACATTGCATATGCCATCTATCTGTTAGCATGTGCCAAGTTCTCCACACCCTCCAGGACGTGCCCAACCAGGTCAAGGGTTCGAATCTATGAAACCTCGAGGATTACAATCAACACAACGTAGATGAAATGTTTCTAGTTCAATCATTTCAGGCGAATAAAACAAATAGTCTTACAGTTGGGTCCTGGTTTTACAGGTGAAAGCAAACTATTTTGCAATCTAAATATGATTGAATTCAAGTTTTTTGCCCCACCACCTCCCGCGATCTTAGAACTCTCAAGAGAATTTGAATAGAATATTATTTGGGATGATATGGCCAAAGAAGGTGAAGGGTTATTGTTTGGATTGACTTGTCCAACCACCGACCGAAGCGGTCTCTTAGTGTATGTTATTTGCTAAATCCCTCCCTAACAAAGTTTCCATAAATATATCTAGTTTCCCTGGTTTCTCTTTGTATATCAAGTACATGTCTACCTAGTCGATTTGGACATGATCTTCGATATAAATAAATAAAAAACTATATATATATACAACAATTTGCACACAATCATATTGCATTGGGAAAACTCATGATTAAAATATATTAAAGCAAGTTGTAATCAGTACAAAATAAACTAGATAAACATATTGAAATGAATGTCAATAACTTCATGTCAACAACGAATTTTTTTAAACATCTCCATCGAATGAACAAATACACATCTTAATTGGATGTTGGACAATATTCATAATGCAGGGAAGGAATTGGTGAATGAAATAGAACTGCATCTGAGTATCCACGGTATTTTATGTGAATTTTATTTTGTACCAGAAGATCCCACTCTCTCGAGGGGAGTCGACCTCTACATACACACATTCTCTAAACTCTTGTTGTAAAGTGTTATAGACTAGTGTATTGTCAAAACAATAATAGTTTCCCAAAATCGGTTTAATAGCCTTGGTAGTGTTAAAATTTTGGTATGCTCGTTTAACCATAGACAATTTCACATAATTGTCACCCAACCATAGGAATTCACTATGCCACCCTCGCATACACTAACATTTTCTTAGACAAAATGATTTCGGAAAGTCCACACTAGAACCAACAAATAAAACCTAACCAAAAACACCACTGTTGCAGCAACAACAAAATACCAAGAGAACTTACCTCTACTAATAGAAGTGTACCTTTACCAAGAGAAGCACACAAGAGAGATACTAGAAAGAATAAGATTACACCATGACAATTGTTTCACTACCCTCTCCATACTTGCACCTCCTTCTACTACAAATGCAGCTGCTGCAACTACTACTCCTCATACTTGTTCTGCTAGTGAACTTTTCCCACAGTGTTAACCTGTCTTTTATGGCAAATATAATTTACTTTGACTTTTTTTTCGCAGGGATGACTTCCCTTTCTAGGGTTTTCTATTACTTTATTATTATTCTCCTTGGGTCAACTTCTCTTCTAGGGTTTTCACACATCTATTTAATGGTTCTCTTACTTTTGGAATATTATATTTTAAGTACAAAGGTTACATTTGGAGGTTAATACCAAGATAACTTACCTCTACTAATAGAAGTGTACCTTTACCAAGAGAAGCACACAAGACAGATACTAGAAAGAATAAGATTACACCATGACAATTGTTTCACTACCCTCTCCAGACTTGCGCCTCCTTCTGTTGCAAATGCAGCCGCTGCAACTACTACTCCTCATACTTATTCTCCTAGTGAACTTTTCCCACAGTGTTAACCTGTCTTTTCTGGCAAATATAATTTACTTTGACTTTTTTTTCGCAGGGATGACTTCCCTTTCTAGGGTTTTCTATTACTTTATTATTATTCTCCTTGGGTCAACTTCT
>JZKD02S1790606.1:127732-145791 GCA_000966675.3 Picea glauca | reverse complement strand
TCAGATTGCTCGTTTACTCGACCAATTCCCACACCACAAGGTATTCCAAGCATCTGAACCAACCTTCAATAAGCTATGAGCCTCTTCCTCTTAGTCAATTACTACACAAGCATGACAAATCACAACACAAGAAAAGCATGAGATATCCTCTCTTTGCTACAAATTCCTTTAGGAAAAGGTTCTCCAGTGCAGGGAAGAAGAGCCCATTTGCATATTTCCCTCAGGAAACACCCAACACAATAGTCTCTTATCGATGAAATCTCTTCTCTAGCCAAACTCTTCGGTAGCGAAGACTGAAAGGAGCATCGAGGACTAGAAAAAAGGGAAGAAAATAGTAAGGGTTTACGGAGGGAGAGTAAGGGTGTCGAAGGGGCTTATGGTTTAGTCACTACACAACCCAAGAAGAACTCAAAGTGAATTCAGGAAAAAAGAGGGATCATCCATATGGTAGTTAGTAAGGATATTTCTGTAGCATAGGTCATTCGATTTGTTGGAAGGAATCTCATTGGTCGTTTTAATGGAAAGGATACGGGTGAAGCAACCCTAAATAGGTGGATGGAACTGCATTGGAAACTAATGCTCGGTTATGTACCAAAGGCTCATTCCCTTGCTAAAGGATGGAACTCATTTTTTCTTCACTCGGAGGGGGACTATAACACACTATTAAGGAAAGATTGGACTTGGGGTCCTTCTGCTCTAATTCTTAAGACCTAGATGGTTGATTTTGACCCTATCAAGGAGCCAGTAGTGGTGATGTGAGTTTGGGTTATATTTCCAAGTTTTCCCTTGGGATTCTAGTCAAGGGAGGCACTAGATGCTATCGAAAAAAAGATAGGGTCCTTTGTCGGTCTAGAACCCAATTGGGATTCCAAGATGGATTGTTGTTGGGCTTAGATCCAAATCGAGGTGGATGTTCAAGAAGGTCTAGTAGGAAATGTTGACGTTGTATTCAAAGAAAAAGTCTCACATCAAAGGGTCAACTATTGTAAGTTACCCTTTAGATGTCATGGCTTTCATGAAATTAGCCACTTATGCTCACAATGTGGTTTCTCTGCACCCCTATTCCAAAAGACTTCAAAGACATGGAAGAAGAAATCAACTTTGGAAGAACCAACACTGTGGAAATGAACTCAATGGATGGAAGAAGGGTGTAGTTTGTTATTAGCTTAGGAAAAGTGGATTCAAGAAGCCATGGCCCAGTTGACAAGGTCTCTCCATCAAGTATGGCTGACAAGCTTCTTCTTTCATTCAGAAAAGGAGATTTATACTAATTGAATCATTGCATTCAAAGACTCCCTTGTTCTCTTAGGTGTGGAGAGAATATAAATCCTTGACCACCACTCCAAATTAGAGTGGGAATTGGTATTGGATGTATAATGTATTACTTCTCGTTCTCCACAATACCTCATTATTATGCCCTGGAAGCCACCTGTTAATGTTTTGGTAGTTGCGGGAGGTATTAACCTCCAAGTGTAACCTTTGTACTTAGAATACATTATTCCAGAAGTAAGAGAACCATTAAACATATGTGTGGAAACCCTAGACGAGAAGTCGACCCAAGGAGAATAATAATAAAGTAATAGAAAACCCCAGAAAGGGAAGTCGGCCCTGTGAAAAAAAGTCAAAGTAAATAATATTTGCCACAAAAGACAGGTTGGCACTGTGGGAAAATTTCACTGGAAAAATAATTATAAATAAGGTGATGCCTTAGCTCATTTGCAACAGAAGGAGGTGCAAGTCTACAGAGGGTAGTGCAACAGTTGTCGTGGTGTAATATTAGTATTTCTGGTATCTCTCTTGTGTGCTTCTCTCGGTAAAGGTACACTTCTATTAGTAGAGGTATGTTCTCCTGGTATTGTATTGTTGCTACAACAGTGGTGTTTCTTGTTAGGTTTTATTTGTTGGTTCTAGTGTGGACTTTCCGAAATCATTCTATCTAAGAAAAGGTTAGTGTGCTCGGGGGTGGCATAGTGAATGCCTATGGTTGGGTGACAATGATGTGAAATTTTCTATGGTTAAATGAGCATACCAAAATTTTAACACCACCAAGGCTATTAAACAGATTTTGGCAAACTATTATTGTTTTGACAATACACTAGTCTATAACGCTTTACAACAAGAGTTTAGAGGATGTGTGTATGTAGAGGTCGAATCCCCTCGAGAGAGTGGGATCTTCTGGTACAAAATAGAATTAACATAAAATACTGTGGATACTCAGATGCAGTTCTATTTCATTCACCAGTTCCTTCCCTGCATTATGAATATTGTCCAACATCCGATTAGGATGTGTATTTTTTATCTGATGGAGATGTTTAAAAAAATGTCATCATTGACATGAAGTTATTGACATTCATTTCAATATGTTTATCTGGTTTATTTTGTACCGATTGCAACTTGCTTTAATATATTTTCAGTAATCATGATTTTTCCCAATGCAATATGATTGTGTACAAACTACTATATAGATATATACTTTTTTATTTATTTATATCGAAGATCATGTCCAAATCGACTAGGTAGACATGTACTTGATATACAAAGAGAAACCAGGAAAACTAGATCTATTTATGGAAACTTTATTAGGGAGAGATTTAGCAAATAACATACACTTAGAGACCGCTTCAGTGGATGGCAGGATGAATCGATCCGGACAAGCACCCTTCACCTTCTTTGGCCATATCTTCCCAAATAGTATTTTATTCATATTCTCTTGAGAGTTGTAAGCTCGAGGGAGGTCATGGGGCAACAAACTCGAATCCAATCGTATTCATATTGCAAAATAGTTTTCTGTCACCTGTAAAACCAGGACCCAACTGTAAGACTATTCATTTTATTCTCCCAAAATGACTAAACTAGAAAAATTTCATCTAGGTTGCGTTGCTTGTACTCCTCGAGGTTTCATAGAGTCGAACCCTTGACCTAGTTGGGCACGTCTTGGAGGGCATGGAAAACTTGGCACATGCTAACAAATAGATGACGTATGCAATGTGCATTTAAAGAGGTGGTTGGACATCCGAAGACAGATGTACAACATGCATTTTCAAAAAGGTGGATTGGTATGTGGTCCAAATGCATGTAGGAACACATGTAACGTCAAATTGTACTATGAACAAACATTCACACAAATCAATGTAGATATAAAAAATATTTAATAGAAATCCATCATCAATGTAGCCTCTCGAAGTATTTAAATACGAAGGCTTGCAATCCCGACTAGCCTAGTTCATTGATATAAAAAATATTTAATTGAAATCCATCATCGTTGTAGGCTTTTTAAGTATTTAAATATGAAGGAACGCAATCCCTACTATCATGGTTTATTTTTCAAGAGTTAATTATATTTTAAAATGACATCCTTGGATATTATAAAAATATCGTCAAAATATTCTTGAAAAATCTCACAGATAAGGTTTTATTTAAAATTATAATCTCTACGAGTTAATGCTTGACGATTTTTAATTTTTGTGCGTTGTAGTTTGATAAGAAGCTAGGTTATCCATGAAGTTAGGTTTTATTTAAAATTATAATCTCTACGAGCTAATATTTTTTATTTAAAAAATAAAATTAATAAATTTTGTAAATGATAAAAAATAAAATTTATAATTCAAAAATATGAATGTGTTACTTTACAATTTTTTTGGCATTATTGAAAGAAAGCATCAAATCAAGGTAAATGACTATGAAACATACACATTTTATGACATTATGTATAGTAAGCATTGAATCAATGCAATCAACTAAGGTATAATATGTCATTAAATGAAGTGTTCCAAGTTGACTATTCGTGGTTTGTTTGCTTGTGAAACAAAAAAATACTTGGAACAAAATTGTGTTTTATCTCAGATTGCTTGTTTACTTGACCAAAACCCACACCACAGGGTATTCCAAGCATCTGAACCAACCTTCAATAAGCTATGAGCCTCTTCCTCTCAGCCAATTACTACACAAGCACAACTAATCACAACACATGCAACGCATGAGATATCCTCTCTTTGATACATTGTCCTTTAGGAAAAAGTGCTCTAGTGTAGGGAAGAAGAGCCCATTTGCAGATTTCCCTCAGGAAAAACCCAACACAATAGTCTCTTAATCATAGTAAAAATCAACAATTGCCTAAGTTCGTTGCCTAATTTCGTATCCAAGAGACAACTCATTTTCAACCTTCCTATCTTCCCCTATGAAATTTGGAGTTAAATACGTCAAGTTGGTCATATGACCTCACAATGATAATTTATGGCACCAATATAGTCAATATGCAACTTCTAGCTTTTGTATTTTTTATCAGTCTTATGTCTAATGGGATCTTATACAATCATATCTAGAAAGCAAATGTATCCAAGAGACAACTCATCTTCAGCCTTGCTATTTTCCATTGCTAGTTGGTAATTGCATTTTCTGGTTGCATCTTTTGGTACTGTATGTTAGTATACATCTTTCAGGAAAAATACATTTGAATTTTGTCATTGGTGATTGTCTTCTTGTTTCATTTTAGTTGTGCTACCATTGCTTACAAGGTTTGATTGTTGAAACACCAGTTAATTAAACATACAATATGATTCAATTTCTGTAATTGGAAAAATCTTAGTTGCATAAGAACTACCCTATCAAGATGGCACAATAAATATATTTTTTTCCATACTAGCTTGACTTAAGCCTCTTTAAAATTTCACTTGATAGACAATAAATTAATGGAGGAACTTGTTGTCCTTTTCTACCCATGGTGTTTACATTGAAAAGCTTTTTATTATACACCATAAAATACTATAACACCTATATTCATGACCTAAACATATGTATGTCATGCTATGGTTGTTTGAGTCTATCGTGAGAGATAATGCTATATATCCCTAAGACAAAAAAAAATCACTAAGAAAGAGGCTCTTCGGAATCGATAAAGTATAGAATTTTAAAAAAAAAATAAGGATTAGATAGTGAAAATTTTATGAAAGAAAAATAATATATTAATTAAGGTCAAGTGCATTGGTGATTTTGTATGATGTTTATAGTATGATATAGTTTGAATAAGTATAACAGAAAAAAATGGTGGTTTGGGGGGCCTCTTTGGTTTGTTTTCGGAGTTATGGAGTCGAGCCCATAGGCCCAGGAGTGAGGGTCATAGGCCCATT
Source organism: Picea glauca (assembly GCA_000966675.3). Classification (NCBI taxonomy): domain Eukaryota; kingdom Viridiplantae; phylum Streptophyta; class Pinopsida; order Pinales; family Pinaceae; genus Picea; species Picea glauca. The sequence goes on along the minus strand of JZKD02S1790606.1, from coordinate 140,665 downwards.
ATCCCTCCTTTGGTTTCCGACCAGGTCTTTCTTCCCATGAGTTCCCTAACCTATTTTATCCCTTCCCCAACATCGTAACTATGGCGTAGTTGCCAATTGGAAAACTATTGAGCAAGGTACTTCTGACCAAACAAATGGATCCAGACGATGGAACCGAGATAGATGATGAAATCATCCCAACACATGAAAAGGATTTTTTCACACTTGAGAAGTTTTTTTTTTTCTAGAAAAGAAAATTACTCATTATATTTTTTCAAAGTATAATTGTGTTACATTTCATATCTCTGATCATTATCTGATGTTTCCAGAAGTGTTCTATTGGCTTCTCATATCCCAAATATTTTATCCTAATATAGAACAGAGTGTATATCATCCAATGTTAATCAGTAAATCGCCACCCACGACGTCCCTGTGATATGAAGATCCTTTTTATAGTCAGGTAAGAGCTCCAAGTAATTACAATAACATCGCCTCCAGGTAGTGGTAAGAACCTTCCAGGTTTAAGGAAAGTTTACTGAAAACATTGATGTAGAGAGGGTTTCCTGGCAAGTTATCAGTCCTCAGTGTGTAAATTATTTGGCCTAGATGCTCACTGTCCAGGAGAGCTCTTTTTGACATTTTGTCTGTCGATTTATTATAAGCCCTGTAGGAATGTGTGAAAGTAAGGGCATTGAAGTGGTTGCATAATCGGATAATGTGATCCATCCAACCATCCAGTGCGATATTGTTTAATTTTCCTCTTCCTTTACACCACTCGATCACCAATTTGGAGTCACCAATGATCTGGATCATGTGGATATTCCAGTTAATGAGCCAGCTTCCTTCACCATTTTGGTAAGAATGCTCAGACTTTCCATAATCAGGATGAAAAGGAGCGGTGACAAAGGGCACCCCTGTCTAAGTCCCTTTCCCCTCTGAAAAAATGCAGAAGGTTCACCATTTATTAAAACCGCATAGGAAACAAAAGTTATGCAACTCATAAGCCATCTTGTAGTTTTTTTGCCCAAAGCTAGTCTTTACAAGAATCAGATGAACAAAGTCCCAAGTAATCATATCATAAGCTTTCCTTAGGTCAAGCTTCATGATTAAAGCCTTTTGATTTTTTGTTTTTATGTTGTGGAGGCATTCATGTGTCGTGCCCACCACATCCAGAATTTGTCTTCCATGCAGGAATCCCAATTGTTCCTCGGCTACACCTTTAGAAAGAATCGGCCTCAATCTATTGGCCAACAATTTTGCAATAATTTTATAACATAAATTACACAAAGAAATGGGGTGGAAATCCCCGAAGTTTGCTGGATTATTTTCTTTTGGAATTAATACGTTAAATTAAATCCTTGTTGGATTAAGGAAGTGGATTTTCAACGAATTGTCCTAGACATTTGGTAGGATTCAAAATTTCTACAAGAATCTGGGCGCCAACGGAGACTGGTCTGGAAGCTTCAATGCTTAAAAAGGGAATTAAAGAAATGGAGCAGGAAATAAAAACACATTGTCAACAAAAGTTGGAAACACTTGAGTCGTATTTAGCATTTTTATATCATGATTCATTGGAAGATTTAACAAACAAGGACATAAGTGAACTCAGATGTAAAAAGGAAGCGGCCAGAGCATTGTTATTAAAAGATGAGGAAGAATCTTGGCATCAAAAAAGCAGGGTTGTTTGGCTTCGTAGCGAAGATCGCAATACAAAGTTCTTCCACAAACTTGCAAGTGCCCAAAAAAACTGCAAATACATTTGGGACCTGCACAGTGAGGAAGGATTATTACTATCCAATCAATCTGAACTAAAGAATGGAGCGGTAAAGTACTTTAAACAAGAAGACAACAGCACTGGATTGATTAGTGATGATCAAATATCGTTGGCCAACACTTATCAAACATTGGTGTCAAAAGAAGATTTAGGAACGCTGGAAAAATCGTGCACATTGGAGGACATAGAGAGTATCCTTAAACTCTTTACCAAAGATAAAATCCCAGGCCTAGATGGCTAGACAATGGAGTTCTTCCTCCACTTTTTCGAGTTGGTGGGTGACGATCTTCTCGACATGGTAGAGGAATCGAGAATTAACGGTGAGGAGATAAAATATTTAAACACTTGAGGAGTTTCTGGAAAGGAAAAGTTGATCGGAATTCTCCCCCAACTCCCATCCTGAGGATATAGTTAGCACTGACATAAGTCTTATCACACGAGTGAAAGGATTCAATGATCAAGCAAAATGTAACCAACTTAATGACCCCATCGAAAATCATGGATTCCATAATTTTTATGTTTCTCTCTCTCCTGGTAGCAATCAAATCTCTTCTCCAGCCAAACTCTTCGGTAGCGAAGACTGGAAGGGGCATCTAGGACTGGAAAAAGGGAAGAAAATAGTTAGGGTTTACGGAGGGATATTAAGGGTGTTGAAGGGGCTTATGGTTTAGTTTCTACATGACCCAAGAAGAGCTCGAAGTGAATTTGGGAAAAAAGAGGGATCATCTAGATGCTAGTTGGTAATGATATTTATGTAGCATAGGTCATTTGATTTGTTGGAAGGAATCTCATTGGATGTTTTAATGAAAGGGCTACAGGTGAATCAACCCTAAATAGGTGGATGGAACTACACGGGAAACCAATGCTCGATTACGTCCCAGAGGCTCATTCCCTTACTAGAGGATGAAACTCATTTTTGCTTCACTCGGAGGAGGACTATAACGCACTATTAAGGAAAGATTGGACTTGGGGTCCTTATGGTCTAATTCTTAAGACCTAGATGGTTGATTTTGACCCTATCAAGGAGCCAATAGTGGTGATGTTAGTTTGGGTTATATTTCCAAGTTTTCCCTTGGGATTCTAGTCAAGGGAGGCACTTGATGCCATCGAAAACAAGATATGGTCCTTTGTTGTTTTAGAACCCAATTGGGCTTCCAAGATGGATTGTCGTTGGGCTTGGATCCAAATTGAGGTGGATGTTCAAAAAGGTCTAGTAGGAAATGTTCAATTTGTATTCAAAGACAAAGTCTCACATCAAAGGGTCAACTATTGGAAGTTACCCTTTAGATGTCATGTCTTTCATGAAATTATCCACTTATGCTCACAATGCGGTTTCTCTGCACCCCCATTCCAAAATACTTCAACGACATGGAAGAAGAAATAAACTTTGGAAGAACCAACACTGTGGAAACGAACTCAATGGATGGAAGAAGGGTGTAGTTTGTTATTATCTTAGGAAAAGTGGATTCAAGAAGCCTTGACCCAGTTGACAAGGTCTCTCCGTCAAGTATGGCTAAAAAGTTTCTTCTTTCATTCAGAAAAGGAGATTTCTACTAATTGAATCACTTCATTCAAAGATAACCTTGTTCTCTTAGGTTGGAGAGAATATAAATCCTTGACCACCACTCCAAATTAGAGAGGGAATTGGTATTGGATGTATAATGTATTACTTCTCGTTCTCCACAATACCTCATTATTATGCCTTGGAGGCCACCTATTAATGTTTTGGTAGTTGCGGGAGGTATTAACCTCCAAGTGTAACCTTTGTACTTAGAATACAATATTCCAGAAATAAGAGAACCATTAAACATATGTGTGAAAACCCTAGAAGAGAATTCAACCCAAGGAGAATAATAATAAAGTAATAGAAAGCCCTAGAAAGGGAAGTCAACACTGCGAAAAAAAGTCAAAGTAAATTATATTTGCCAGAAAAGACAGGTTGACACTGTGGGAAAAGTTCACTAGCAGAATAATTATAAATAAGGTGACGCCTTAGCTCATTTTTACATTCCCATACAATCACTCAGTAGAAGGAGGGCACAAGTATGAGGACTAGTAGTTGTAGCAGTTGCATTTGCATCAGAAGGAGGTGCAAGTCTGGAGAGGGTAGTGCAACAGTTGTCGTGGTGTAATATTAGTATTTCCAGTATCTCTCTTGTGTGCTTATCTTGGTAAAGGTACACTTCTATTAGTAGAGGTACGTTCTCTTGGTATTGTATTGTTTCTGCAACAATGGTGTTTCTGGTTAGGTTTTATCTGTTGGTTCTAGTGTGGAATTTCCAAAATCATTCTATCTAAGAAAAGGTTAGTGTGCTCGGGGGTGGCAAAGTGAATGCCTATGGTTGGGTGACAATGATGTGAAATTTTCTATGGTTAAATGAGCATACCAAAATTTTAACACCACCAAGGATATTAAACAGATTCTGGGAAACTATTATTGTTTTGACAATACACTAGTCTATAACGCTTTACAACAAGAGTTTAGAGAATGTGTGTATGTAGAGGTCGAATCCCCTCGAGAGAGTGGGATCTTCCGGTACAAAATAAAATTCACATAAACTACTGTGGATACTCAGATGCAGTTCTATTTCGTTCACCAGTTCCTTCCCTGCATTATGAATATTGTCCAACATTCGATTAGGATGTGTATTTTTTTTATCTGATGGAGATGTTTAAAAAAATGGCATTGTTGACATGAAGTTATTGACATTCATTTCAATATGTTTATCTAGTTTATTTTGTACTGATTGCAACTTGCTTTAATATATTTTCAGTAATCATGATTTTTCCCAATGCAATATGACTGTGTACAAATTTCTATATAGATATATACTTTTTATTTATTTATATCGAAGATCATGTCCAAATCGACTAGGTAGACATGTACTTGATATACAAAGAGAAACCAGGAAAACTAGATCTATTTATGGAAAATTTACTAGGGAGGGATTTAACAAATAACATACACTTAGAGACCGCTTCAGTCGGTGGCGGGATGAATCGATCCAGACAAGAACCCTTCACCTTCTTTGGACATATCTTCCCAAATAGTATTTTATTCATATTCTCTTAAGAGTTCTAAGCTCAAGGGAGGTCATGGGGCAACGAACTCGAATTCAATCGTATTCGTATTGCAAAATAGTTTTATGTCACCTGTAAAACCAGGACCCAACTGTAAGACTATTCATTTTATTCACACAAAATGACTGAACTAGAAAAATCTCATCTACGTTGTGTTGCTTGTACTCCTCGAGGTTTCATAGAGTCGAACACTTGACCTGGCTGGGCACGTCCTAGAAGGCATGGAAAACTTGGCACATGCTAACAAATAGATGGCATATGCAATGTGCATTTAAAGAGGTGGTTGGACATCCAAAGACATATGTACAACATGCATTTTCAAAAAGGTGGAATGGTATGCGGTCCAAATGCATGCAGGAACATAGGTAACGTCAAAATGTACTATGAACAACCATTCACACAAATCAATGTAGATATAAAAAATATTTAATTGAAATCCATCATCAATGTAGGCTCTTGAAGTATTTAAATATGAAGGCTTGCAATCCTGACTAGCCTAGTTCATTGATATAAAAAATATTTAATTGAAATCCATCATCATTGTAGGATTTTGAAGTATTTATATATGAAGGCACACAATCCGTACTATCATGGTTTATTTTTCAAGAGTTAATTATATTTTAAAACGACATCCTTGGATATTATAAAAATATCATTAAAATATTCTTGAAAAATCTCACAAGATAAGGTTTTATTTAAAATTATAATCTCTACGAGCTAATGTTTGACGACTTTGTAATCTTTGTGCGTTGTAGTTTGATAAGAAGCTAGGTTTTATTTAAAATTATAATCTCTACGAGCTAATATTTTTTATTTAAAAAATAAAATTAAAAAATTTTGTAAATGATAAAAAATAAAATTTATAATTCAAAAATATGAATGTGTTACTTTGGAGTTTTTTTGGCATTATTGAAAGAAATCATCAAATCAAGGTAAATGACTGTGAAACATACACATTTTATGACATTATGTATAGTAAGCATTGAATCAATGCAATCAACTAAGGTATAATATGTCATTAAATGAAGTGTTCCAAGTTGACTATTTATGGTTTGTTTTCTTGTGAAACAAAAAAATACTTGGAACAAAATTGTGTTTTATCTTAGATTGCTTGTTTACTCGGCCGATTCCCACACCACAGGGTATTCCAAGCATCTGAACCAACCTTCAATAAGCTATGAGCCTCTTCCTCTCAGCCAATTACTACACAAGCATGACCAATCACAACACATGCAAAGTATCATATATCCTCTCTTTGCTACAATGTCCTTTAGGAAAAAGTTCTCCAGTGCAGGGAAGAAGAGCCCATTTGCAGATTTCCCTCAGGAAAAACCCAACACAATAGTCTCTTAATCATAGAAAAAATCAACAATTGCCTAAGTTCGTTGCCTAATTTTGTATCCAAGAGACAACTCATCTTCAGCCTTCCTATCTTCCCCTATGAAATTTGGAGTTAGATACGTCAAGTTGGTCATATGACCTCACAATGATAATTTATGGCACCAATATAGTCAATATGAAACTTATATCTTTTGTATTTTTTATCAGTCTTATGTCTAATGGGATCTTATACAATAATATCTAGAAAGCAAATGTATCCAAGAGACAACTCATCTTTAGCCTTGCTATTTTCCATTGCTAGTTGGTAATTGCATATTCTAGTGCATATTTTGGTACTGTATGTTAGTATACATCTTTCAGGGAAAATACATTTGAATTTCGTCATTGGTGATTTTGTCTTCTTATTTCATTTTAGTTGTGCTACCATTGCTCATCGGGTTTGATTGTTGGAACACCGGTTAATTAAACATACATTATGATTCAATTTCTGTAATTGGAAAAATCTTAGTTGCATAAGAACTACCCTATCTAGATGGCACAATAAATATATTTTTTCCATACTAGCTCGACTTAAGCCTCTTTAAAATTTCACTTGATAGACAATGAATTAATTGAGGAACTTGTTTCCCTTTTCCACCCATGTTGTTTACATTGAAAAGATTTTTATTATACAACATAAAATACTATAACACCTAATGTCCATTGGATGTAGCTTGGGTGGTTGGGAGGAATGAATGTTACCCTCCCCACCCAAGTTCAATTCCTTGTAAGTGACATGTTATTCCCTTAAATGAGATATTTTGAATACCATCCCTCCCTATGTTCTCTCACGGATTCTGAGGAGGTTTACGAGGAAGTAGCAAGAGCACTAATATCTGGTGCAATGAACCACATGAAAAAAAAAAAAAACACCTATATACATGACCTAAACATATGTATATTTATATGTAAGTCATGATATGGTTGTTTGAGTCTATTGTGAGAGCTAATGTTATATATCCCTAAGACAAAAAAATCACTAAGAGAGAGGCTCTTCGGAATCCATAAAGTATGGAATTAAAAAAAAAAAAAAAGGATTAGATAGTGAAAATTTTATGAAAGAAAAATAAAATATTAATTTAGGTCAAGTGCATTGGTGATTTTGTATGAAGTTTAGAGTATGATATAGTTTGAATAAGTATAACATAAAAAAATGGTGGTTTGGGGGGCCTCTATGGTTTGTTTTCAGAGTTATGGAGTCGAGACCATAGGCCTAGGAGTGAGGGTTGTAGGCCCATTATCCCTCCTTTGGTTTCCAACCAAGTCTTTCTTCCCATGAGTTCCCTAACCTATTTTCTCCCTTCCCCGATATCGTAACTATGGTGTAGTTGTCAGTCTTGAGGGTTCCAATTGGAAATATATTGAGCAAGGTACTTCTGACCAAACAAATGGATCAAGACGACGGAACCGAGATAGAGGATGAAATCATCCCAACACATGAAAATGATTTTTTCACACTTGAGGAGTTTCTGGAAAGGAAAAGTCGATTGAAATTCCCCCCCCACTCACATCCTAAAGATATAGTTAGCATTGACAAAAGTATTATCACACGAGTGAAAGGATTCAACAATCGAGAAAAATGTAACCAACTTAATGACCCCATCGAAAATGGTGGATTCCATAATTTTTATGTCTCGCTCTCTCCTGGTAGCAATCAAAGTTGTTCTCCATCCAAATTCTTCAATAGCGAAGACTGGAAGGTACATCCAGGATTGGAAAAAAGGGAAGAAAATAGTAAGGGTTTACGAAGGCAGATTAATATTTTTGAAGGGGCTTATGGTTTAGTTGCTACACGACCCAAGAAGAGATCGAAGTGAATTTGGGAGAAAAGAGGGATCATCCAGATGCTAGTTGATAAGGATATTTTTGTAGCATAAGTCATTCCATTTGTTGGAAGGAATCTCATTGGACGTTTTAATGGAAGGGCTATAGGTGAAGCAACCCTAAATAGGTGGATGGAGCTACACTGGAAACCAGTGCTCGGTTACATCCTAGAGGCCCATTACCTTGCTAGAGGATGAAACTCATTTTTTCTTCGCTTGGAGGAGGACTATAACGCACTATTAAGAAAATATTGGACTTGCAATCCTTCTGGTCTAATTCTTAAGACCTAGATGGTTGATTTTCACCCTATCAAGGAGCCAGTAGTGGTGATCTTAGTTTGGGTTATATTTCCAAGTTTTCCCTTAGTATTCTAGTCAAGGGAGGCACTGGATGCCATCGAAAACAAGATAGGGTCCTTTGTCGGTCTAGAACCCCATTGGCCTTCCAAGATGGATCGTCACTGGGATTGGATCCAAATTGAGGTGGATGTTCAAGAAGGTCTAGTAGGAAATGTTGACATTGTATTCAGAGACAAATTCTAGCATCAAAGGGTCAACTACTGGAAGTTACTCTTTATATGCCATGGCTTTCATGAACTTAGCCACTTATGCTCACAATGCAGTTTCTCTATGCCCCTATTCCAAAAGACTTCAAAGGCATGAAATAAGAAATCAACTTTGGGAAGAACCAACATTGTGGAAACAAACTCAATGGATGGAAGAAGGGTGGACGTCACTCTTAGCTTAGGAAAAGTGGATTCAAGAAGCCACGACCCAGTTGACAAGGTATCCCTGTCAAGTATGGCTGAAAAATTTCTTCTTTAATTTCTTGTTCCTTTTCCTAAGAATGATGTAGATGACTCAAATTATGATGTAAGTGGTTCCCCCTCCTCCCACAATATTCCCCCCTATTATGATAGAGACCAATACCTTTGACAAAGAGGTATCTCCTACTATTCCTTATGTTTCCCTTCCCTTTTCAGAAGAGCTTGGACTCTCTATGCAGGTTCCCTCCTCGTCTTCCCCTCCTAGCCTTCCCCCTTTCCTCTCCCATTATTGGCCCCCTCTGAAGGAAGTTAAAAAGAGGTCCTTGTAGTATCCTCCCCTTTCCCCTTCCCATGTCCCACCTGTTTCATCCCATGCTATTGTTACTCCTCAAGAGAAAAGGTCTCCTACCCCAACCCCCATAGTGCCCCCCTCTCCACCTGTCAAGGGCTACACTCTTATTTCCAAGCAATTCCATAAGGAGGTGATCAAGTCCAAAGGAGGTCTCACTTTAGAACCTCCTTATTTATCCTAGGTGGGAAAGATATCCCATCTTCACAAGGCCCGGGAGAAGGAAGTAGCTAAGACTTGTAAAGGAAGACAAATCTCAATCACCAAGGCCCTTAGAACGGGGAGCACCCTTCCTTCCCCCACCTGAAGATCCTCTTCTCCTTCAATGTAAGAGGGGTTTACCCCCCCCCAAAAAAAGCTATCCCTCAAGAGGTTTTTCATGATCCTCAATCCCGATATTATCCTAATTTAGGAGATAATGTGTTCGAGTGAAAAGATCAGGGAGACTGTTGAGCCTTGTCTGAAAAATTGGTCTTTCTATGCAATCGATGTTGATGTTTTATATGGAGGTTTATTAACTGTGTGGAGCCCAAAATTTAAATCCTCATCCTCTTCCTCGGTCAACTCATCTATTTGAGTCAAGTTAAAACACAAAGACAACATCTATGGACCCTATGCTGACAGGGTCCCCTTCTAGGAAGATTTGAAAGTTGCAAGTGCTTTTAGATATCCCCTTATAGTGGTAGTAAGTGACCTAAATTTCACCTGCACTATGAGGGAGGTGTGTGGGGAATCTGACATGGAGGATCAACAAAGAGGGTTCTTTCACTCTTTCCTAAAGAACCTTCATTTGGTGGATGTGGAACTAGCTGAATTAACCCCTACTTAATGAAATTTCAGAATAGGGAACAAAACTGTTTCCAAAAGGATAGATAAATTCTTGGTATTAGAGGCATTCCTAGATTTGAGCTTCCATTTAAAATCCTTGGTTGGTGAAGGAGGGATTTCTGATCATCAACCAATCATCCTCTAGTGGAAAACTGGAATGGAATCTCCTCTTGAACCTTTGAAGATAATTCATGTCTAGTTGGAGGAAGAAGAGTTTAAAAGGTTGTTCTCCTCTACATGGGTAAATATCTCCCCTTCGAAGCTTAACCCCTTGATGGCCCAATTCACAACAAACTTGGCAAGGATTTGAAGAATGACTAAGAAATGGTTACCCATATGGAAGACTTAGATACTTAGAAGTATCATAGAAATTAAGGAAAGATTATCCTCTCTCCTCGAAAATATAGATGAAGGCCCTCTCAGTTCAGGCTAGCTAAAGGAGCTAAAAGAATTAGAGGCCCTTAGACATTTTTGGTTAGAAAAAGAGGATAAAAAGTGGTGGCTTAATATTAGGGCTCCGTGGTTAGAAGCCAGGGATAACAATACAAAATAGTTTCACAATTTGCTAATTTAAGAAGAAATCTCAACACAATATAGGAAATCAAAGATGAAGAAGGGACAATGATCAAATCCTTCCCTGAGAAAGCTAAAGTGGGGGCTACTTTCTTTGAAAATATTTTTGCAGCTCTTGAAGGGTGTCTATACATGAAATCCTAAAAGTAGTGTCAAAATTCCTGGTGGTCTTCTCAGATAATATGAATCATTATTTGGAAGAAGAAGTGTCAGATGTGGAATTACTTGTTGCACTCTCGTCCATGAAGAATGGGGAGAGCTTGGGACCATATGGATTTACAATCAAATTCTTTAAGCTCTTTTTATGACAACATTAGGGAGGACCTATTTGTAACATACCTAGCCCTCCACCAGGTCGGGAAACACTACCAACACCACCTTAACTTAGCATTTAAAGCTCTTATACCATATTGTAACATCCCCATCCCTCCACCAGGATGAAAAATGCTACCAACACAACCTTAACTTAGCATTTAAAGATCTGATACCAATTTGTAACATCCCCGATCCTCCAGAGACCGGGTAATGCTACCATGCGAAATATACACTTATATGATATATATGCATTTTAATGAATTTAAATAACTTAATCATGATAACACAAAATTAATGCTACCATTTCATATTCAAACCAGATTAGTAGTAAATCCACATGCAACGGAATACATGATAACATTCAAGCATCACAAAACATGCATAAAATACATAATTAAGCACAACAATGATAATTATATTTTAGTTGGATTAAATCCACCAACTGCGTGCAGACCTTCCATGAACCTCCCAACCTTAGACTGCACTTCTCATCACTCTCAGTAGTAGTTCACCCCCGAGCTGGGACTAAACTCCACTGGGCAAGGGAATTCTAGGCTTGGAAAGGACAACAAGGAAGTTGCACAAAGCAACAGGAAGGATCTATTATCCCAAGAGCCACTTACACCCACAACCCACAGACCCTCATTCCCCACATGCTTACTCCACCCCAGGAGGATACACCTTCACTAATACAAGTCCATTGGCTAGTACACCTCCCTTACCTTGGGCTTCAACAACAGGTTGTACCAGAAGTCTCAAAGTACTGTAGCTTCTACGGGACTCCCTTTCAGGAGAACTCACTTCCCAACAAACTCTCTCACCTGGGAGATTTTCTCACAGGCATGACAACCTGCCTCTTCAACCAATATTTGACTCAATTACAGCCCGATACAGATGACAACAACAACAATAGGGAAAATGGTATGGACAACTGAAACGGTAATTGTCGAACACTAGAATATGTCAAGGCTCAGTAAGAAACAACTGATGACAACAAGTCACACTTCGTCAAGGGACTGTGTGTCTGCAACAACCAACAGTTACGACACAACACGAATTAGACAACAGAAAGCAACCACCCAAAAACGGTTAAGGTATGAACTCGGCTTTGCAGGTGTGGGTAGACTAGGTTCCTGAATCCCACAGGTCGGATTCCCTTTATAGTTTTCAGAGATGTGTCATTATGCAAAGGTCGGATGCAGAGGAAAAAACGGGATCATGTGCCAAATGGGAGAATGGAAGACCCCCCAACACAAGTTGATGCTTTAGCTTTAACTGCATGCACCCAGGTCGACACTTGTCTTCCTGGAGCTGCATGCGCTCCATTTAACCTACACCCCCTTTCCTGGAACTTAGGATAATGATGATCATACCCACCTTAGTCTAAAGGAAATAACAATAAAATATTATCCTTTTAGAGGTAAGCCCCCTAGCTTAGCCCCTAAGCCTAGACACTTAGCCCCCTCCCTTGCCCTACCTAGTGGAGCTTAGTCCCTCATCACTCTTTCTTTGTGGTCGGACTACATGCAACGATGTTTATATTTTTATTAATGATTTTTCATAATTACATATACAAAACAGGTTCTTGGCCTTAGCATCCTAGGCTCCTGGCCTAATCATCACATAAGCCTCCTAGCTTATTATAACTCGGCTCACCAGCCTAACAATCATGTTTACAATTCATAATTACAACTGGAACTCTACTGGGGGATATTACAATTCCCTCCCCTTATTTTTGCACTGTCCTCAGTGCAACTTGTTTATACATATATAATTCAAAAATTCTTCAAAAATCTCCAAGCTTTAGCTATTGGAAGCCCATTATCCACTTGGTGCTCTACTTTCAAGCACCAATTATGGTGTTCCTTCTACAGGTGAAACTCAATTGCTCTATTTCATAGAGTTGCTTCAGGAAAGCATTCAACTCATTGCTCCTTGTTACATGCTTCAATTAAACCTCATTGAAAGCACTGACTGGTTGTAGATCCACGACGTTCCACCCAGCCTTAGATATCAATGTTGATAAACTCTTAGCAAGGCTATGGCTCCACAGACATAAACACT
>JZKD02S1790606.1:115348-127682 GCA_000966675.3 Picea glauca | reverse complement strand
TGTGTGTAGGCAATTCTAATAACATTATAACTTGTATACAAGATGCACTACATACAATGAATAGAGAATTGATACTTATCTTTTGATTGAGAATACCTTCCACATCAACATGGTCTAGACCAAGGTACCAAGCCTCAACAACACTCCAACCAACGGTCTCTTATTCCCCCACATGCATGTCCCACCCCAGGAGGGTACACCTTCATTTTCATATAGTCCATCGACTGCTACACCTCCCTTTCCTTGGGCCTCAACAACAAGCCAGCTCAAGAAGTCTCAGAGCACCGCGGCTCTCAGAGTTCCAACTGCCCTCAGATATTTCAATATGTATCTTCCCCGAGCTACTCTTTGTAGTCGACATTCTAAATTTAATCAACATCATCTAATCTGCATCACCCACATGCATTTATCATGAGAAAACATAAAAAAAATCATTTAGGAACTCCAACTAGTTCAAAAGGAAATTCAACTTTTCCCCCAAAATATGAAATTCTATTTCATAATTTATCTTGCTTGTTGCCATATTATGAATGCAGCCATCCTTGTGGTTTTCCATAGGCACCAAACTGCATACCATGTTTCCTGTAATGCTTCATCTTGCATACAACCAACAAATTGTCAGTATTTGTTGTACATCATATTCATTTGCAATATGTGCAAAATCTTATGCAGTGATCTTAGAATTTCCCGCACCTAGCAATTCAATCACAATTACCCAACAATTTAATAAACTAGAATGACTTGTTATTCTATGCATATGCATGTTCACGGTAATATCTGTAAGTTCATTAATTCTTTTTCTGAACAAGAAAATTTATTGTAGTCAATGCTCATGTGACTACTTGACTTGCAACTTTCATGTTGCAATGTCTAGAAACTTATGAAATGTCCTCAGCTTCATGAGTTCACAACATTTCAGTTGTTAGTAATAATTATTTCCATGCCATAATATATATGCATATACTTACAAAACTCATTCAACTATTGATTTTAATATACAATTCTATCACTTACTATGCATGAGTGCAATTCTCAATGTATACTTATTCAGTGCACCTTGCATTGAATTACATAATGATCTTCATCTCAGTCATGTATCTCACCATCCATAAGTTGGAATTATGGACAATGTGTTGACACATTCTCCTCACACTTCCTATTGTCTTCCCAATTAATTGGATTCCTTCCTTTTCGACCTGAACACTACACCAAGAATATAATTATGTGGTGTTCATTAGTGTTAGCAAAAAGGTTGCAGTCCAAGTTTTATTTAAAGGTAGGAATCTTTTAGTACCTGTGTGGCTCATAACATTTCCATATCCATACCTTGCCATATCCAACCATGTCCTAGTCTCATACATGACTAGATTACTGGCATTCATTCCTATAACAAGTTCTTATCTTTTAATTCTTTGGTTATTACCCCATAACCAAGTTAACATGGCATTCTACTATGTCAGTGTGTGCATTCATAAGATAAAAAGCTTTGAATTAATATGGGTCTCCAACCTTTACCACATCCAATGGTATGCATTCAATAATATAATCATGTGATTTTATAAAATAACTCTGACTGAGGAAATTCTTACCTAAATTTCCTTTCAACAATTATGCAAAAAGAGTAATAAAAACTCATACCTACATGACTACCATTAATAAATTTGATGTTACCTATATGGTTGATGACAGTAGAAGCTTTCATGCTTCTTTTATAAAACTTATAACCAACACTTCATCTCTTTGTTGCTTCCCTCCTTATGCAACAAAATTACCAACAACACTTGCAAACCTACAAGCATTCTTTCCTCTGGCTGACCCAACAAGACATAACATACTTGTTGCCACAGAAATTGCAACAACTTCTTTCTCCCTATAAAACTTTTCCTTGTTGATCCCAAAAGTCTACAATTCTTCTTGGATTCCTGAATCATCGTGTGCTCCCACTGTAATCATTGTCCATGATTAGTTTTGACCTGAGCACTTTCTAGTCAAATCACTCTTGGTTGCTTTTGTATTTATAGTCCCACACTAAGTTGATATTATCCTTCATATTTCCTTAATTTCCTGGATCCAACTATCCCAACACGTACTTGGATGAATTAAATTCCAAACCAAGTTGTTTTATAGACTCTGGATTCTTCAACATCTAGTTACTCTTCAGGAATGAAATTCTTCAGCCCGTTCCCGACGGAATACCTTAGTACTTGAGGTTTTCTTGTACTCTTGTCTTCCCTTTGCCCACTAGCCTCAAACATGACTTGCCTAGGCAATCTCTAGCATATTTTAAGGATGCACATATGCCTCCTTTGCTAGCTACATAGAATTAACTGAAAGTACTTCTTTCACCTTACCATCATATCTTCAAGTGGTACCTCCAACCTCTTGAGTTTTCACTCATGGCTCTATGTCACTTAAGATGGACTCTTGTCAGGCACCATCTCCTCTACATTCAAAACCATGCATAGAACTGTTTTCTTCTTTCTGGTTCCTTATTTATTTCTCTTTAGAAGTCATTCCATTTTTAAATTATTTGACTTGATATCTTCATAATCTTATGGAAATACCTTCACACCCTTAGAGTGCATCCACAATCCTCTACTATTCTATCTTTCCTCCCTGGAGTGTTGACATGCATTCCTATTAGTTGGATATCTATCTCATGATTTCTTCTTCCATTATCTTAGGATGTTGATGGAATTGAATCCATCCAGGGGTTTCTAATTTGGAGAGTTGGGGAACCATCCCGACCTCCTGGTCAAGGATCTCTGATTCTGGAGCCAAACGAATCTCTGAGACCTTGATGGTCTCATTCTGTAATTAAACACGGGCTCTTTTTTCTTCCTGGTCCAGGTCTAATGGTACCTGCGACCACCCCTTCATGCTTGTGAAATATCTGAGTTTGGGTGCTAGCCCCTTTTCTGATAAGCCCATCCTTGAGGTGACCTTGGGAGATAACCTCACATAACCATGTGATTATAGGCACGGCCAAGGATGGTTTGAAACCAAACTACTTTTCACCCCACAATTCATCCTGATCCTCCACGTGTCCTTTCTCCAAAACCGTGGTCTGGATTGCGGCTCACCCTCAACATTTTAAAGTTCGCGCACCTTCGATCCTTGGAATGTGATGGGACCTTTGATCTCATGATCTTGACGGTACTCCTGAACTGACAGCTCATATCTTCCCCTTTTTAAATCAACGAACGTGATTTTCTTCGGGACTTCAACACTTTCAAACTCTTCTCCTTTGCGTTCTCTTGGAGTGCTTCCACCTGGAGTCCACGATCTGTCGCCACGTGCCCTTAT
The DNA here is from genome assembly GCA_000966675.3 of Picea glauca. Classification (NCBI taxonomy): domain Eukaryota; kingdom Viridiplantae; phylum Streptophyta; class Pinopsida; order Pinales; family Pinaceae; genus Picea; species Picea glauca. Next base: position 124,376 of record JZKD02S1790606.1, on the reverse strand, counting down.
GGATCTACGGTCTATATTCAATTAGGTCTCCAGCTCTATGGGCTTTGGGAGTTTCAACTCTCAACTGAAACCTTCAAAGTGATTTTTCCCAAAGCCTTGGATCTGTTGACACGTACCTCCCTTGATGACCAATGGCCAGGATTTACTTCGGCAATTTCAAACTCTCCTTGACCACAAGATGTCGCTCAGGAGTTGTGGATCTTGCGCCACCTTTCCCTCCTGGCGATGAATGGTCCCTAACTCACTTCGGGACTTTGGCTATTCAAACCTCATGTGCACACAAAGGTCAAAACTCCTGCACTTTACCTTAGATCGAACGACTATCGTCCCCTTGTGCTCAGATCCAATGGTTAGGATTTGTTCCTTCTCAGCGCTTCTCCTCTGCTTCCCTGGACGTTGATCTAACGATTTGGGCTTCTCCCCACAACTGATCTAACGGTTGCTTTCTCTCCTCATTTTGATCTTTTAACTTCTTAAGAATTGGAAGAGTTTTGTAGATGTTCAAAGGCCTCAACCTTCATTCCTCCTGCGATCTCGACTATCGTGGGTCTCGCCTTTTCTCTTGAAAACGTTATCTCTTTTGAGCTTTTTGATTCTCTCAGATCGATGATACCGAAGAATTTCGTTACTACACGGATTTCCTAAGGGGATCACGACCATCCATCTCACAATGGTTCAAGGTCTGATAGTCATGATCTGACCAATACCGAGGTGTCCGTCGATCGACGGTTCACAGTAATTGTGGGGCCCCGACGTGCTTTCTCTTTATCAGAAATATCAACCTCCACAATCTGGAAAGTACTCACCCAACCTGGTCTAACCAGAATCGTTGATCTTCCAGCCCAACAATATCAACGACGTTAGTGAATTACGAGCCGTGAACTAGTGCGTATGCTACTTTCACCTTCGCTCTCTACAATGATTCCCAACCATCGATTAAATCGAGCAGCTAGAGTTTGATTCGGTAACTCCAATGAGTATTTGAATTAATCTGATGACCAGGATGGACTCTCCTCCCATTAAACGACTCGCATCCATCTTCGTTGTCAGCTTCTTAAGTCATTGGTAGTTCAGGTAACTTGATTATCGTCTACTTCCTAGATTTGACGATCAATATGTTTCCTAGGCATCCTTATATCTAAGGCTCATAGTTAACTTCGAGACTTCAAAACTTTGGGGATTTTACCTCCCTTACGAAGAACTCGTTCAATTCGCTGAGATTTTTCAATTTTCCAAACTCGTGAAGTCTGAATGGCTCCAAGGGTTAACTCCCACACTCTTTCCCGTATCCAACGGTCATAACAGACCATGGCTCTTTCTGGATAGATTTTTTGTCCATTCTCCTTCCAAACAAAGGTACCTTGCCTTTCGATACTTCGACCTCACTACTCTTCCTAAACTTTGAAATCTCTGAAATACTTAAGAGCTCTATGCTCTTTCTCCTAAATTCAACATTTAGAAGGGTCTTCTGCATAATCTCCAGATCTGACGGTTGTAGGTTTTCCCTTTTCTTCCAAATAGATCCTACGGTTCCCATTACTCTGCAGTCCAACACCACTAATTATTTTGCAGTTTTATGATACTGCTACTCCTCCTAATCTTCTTAACACGTCCAAGGTAATCCTCTTGGCACTTAGGGATGTTTTTGAGGTCCAAAATTGGTTCCTTTTAACACAATTTCCTCTTGAAACCTTGAGTCCAATAACCACTTATCTAACCCATCCAGGTTCAGTGTTGAAACCATGGGTCAGAACTTGAGTTTTATCCATTTTGACAACAACTCCTTCTGAAACTCTTGCTTAAATTTCCACTAACATGGCCCATCCAAGCTTAGTATTGAAACCATGCTCTGATACCATATTGTAACATCCCCATCCATCCACCAGGTCAGGCAACGCTACCAACACCACCTTAACTTAGCCTTTAAAGCTCTGATACCATATTGTAACATCCCCAACACTCCACCAAGCTGGGAAACGTACCAACACAACCTTAACTTAGCCTTTAAAGCTCTGATACCAATTTGTAACATCCCCAACCCTCTAGAGACCGAGTAATGCTACCATGTGGAATATACACTTATATGATATATATGCATTTTAATGAATTTAAAACACTTAATCATGATAACATTGAATTACTGCTACCAATTTAGATTCAAACCAGATTAACAGTAAATCCACATGCAATAGAATACATGATAACATTTAAGCATCACAAAACATGCATAAAATACATAATTAATCACAACAATGATACTTATATTTTAGTTGGATTAAATCCACCAACTGCGTGCAGACCTTCCATGAAACTCCCATCCTTAGACCGCACTGCTCATCACTCTCAGTAGTAGGTCACCCCCGAGATGGGACTAAACTCCACTAGGCAAGGGAATTATAGTCTTGGAAAGGACAACAAGGAAGTTGCACAAATAAATAGGAAGGATCTTTTATCCCAGGAGCCACTTATGCCCACAACCCACAGACCCTCATTCCCCACACGCCTGCTCCACCATAGGAGGATACACCTTCACTAATACAAGTCCATCGTCTAGTACACCTCCCTTACCTTGGGTTTCAACAACAGGCTGGACCAGAAGTCTCAAAGTACTATAGCTTCTATGGGACTCCCTTCCAGGAGAACTCACTTCCTAGCAAACTCTCTCACCTGGGAGAGTTACTGACAGGTCTGAAAACCTGCCTCTTCAACCAATCTTCAACTCATCTATAGCCAAGTATGGGTGATAGTAATAACAACAGGGAAAATAGTATGGAAACTCGAAACGGTAACAGTCAAACACTAGGATATATCAAGGCTGAGTAAGAAACAACCGATGACAACAAGCCACACTCCGTCAAGGGATTGCGTGGTAGCGACAACCAACAATTATGACACAACACGGCTCAAAAAATAGAAAGAAACCACCCAAAAATGGTTAAGGTACGAACTCGGATTTGCAAGTGCGGGTAGACTGGGTTCCCAAATCCTACAGGTCGGCTTCCCTTTCTAGTTTTCAAAGATGTGTCGTTATGTAGAGGTTAGACGCAGAGGAAAAAACAGGTTCACATGTTGGATGGGAGAATGGCAGACCCCCCAACACGAGTTGACGCTTCAGCTTTAACTACATGCACCCAGGTCGACACTTGTCTTCCTAGAGCTGTGTGTGCTCCATTTAACCTACGTCCCCTTCCCGGAAATTAGGATAATCCTGATCATGCCCACCTTAGTCTAAAGGAGATAACAATAAAATATTATCCTTTTAGGGGTAAGCCCCCTAGATTAGCCCCTAGGCCTAGACACTTATCCCCCTCCCTTGCCCTACCTAGTGGAGCTTAGTCCCCCATCACTCTTTCTTCGTGGTCAGTCTACAGACAACGATGTTTATATTTTTATTAATGATTTTGCATAATTACATATACAAAACAGGCTCCTAGCCTTAGCATCCTAGGCTCCTGGCCTAATCATCACATAAGTCTCCTAGCTTATTATAACTCGACTCACCAACCTAAAAATCATGTTTACAATTCATAATTACAACTGGGGCTCTACCAGGGGATATTACACTATTGTTGATTATTAGGGAATACCAAAGGTAGGAAAGATCCACACGTCCCTAAATTTCACTTTCTTATCCCTTATTCCCCAAAATCAAGACATAATCTCAATTGGGGACTTCTGACCTATATCTTATTGCAATGTTATTTATAAGATAATAAACAAGATAATTTCAAGACACTTAAAACCCATGTTGATTGAAGTTATAGGAGAGGAATAGTTTGGATTTCTGAAAAATAGGAAAGTACATTATGTGATAGTGATAGCACAAGAGGTCCTCCACTTTTTCAAAAAGAAGAAGTTTAAAGTGGCAATTCTGAAACTGGATCCGTCTAAAGCATATGACATAGTGAATTGGACAATCTTCACTTGGTCCTCCTTCAATTAGAGATGAACTTAAACATTGTAAATTGGATTATGGGTTTCCTTCAGAGCTCTTCGTCTGTATTTCTTATTAATGGATCCCCTTCTCATTTATTTAAAGCCTTGAGAGGTCTCTGACAGGGTTTTCCCCTCTCTCCATTTATTTTCTTGATTATTGTGGAACCACTAAGTAAAATGATGAAGGAAGCCAGAGAAAATGGGGCCCTAAGAGGATTCAAGGTGTCAGATACTGAAAATGTATCCCACTTTTTGTTCGTCAATGACATTTTGTGCAACATGTATGGAGATCAGAGTGACCTTTCATCCTTAAAAATAATCTGTGACTAATATTGCAAAGCCACATGTATCTCAATCAATTTGGATAAGTCATGCCTTATCCTCAATAATTGTCTAGCTGTTGAAACTAATTTAGCCTAAATACCTTTGCTGCCCAAAGAAAAAAATTGAAAGAGGGGTTTAAGTATTCATGTTTCTTCCTTAAACCATACTATTATAGTCAAAAGGACTAGGGGTGGCTTACTTAAAAAGTGGAAGCCAGAGTTTCAATTTGGGTGAATATGGTTATTTCTAGAGGAGGAAGGTTGATCCTCCTAAAGGCAGTACTGGAAAGTATTCTAGTATACTGGAATTCCATTGAAGCTATCCACAAAGGGGTGTTAACAAAGATTTGTAAACTAAGTTTCCAATATCTATGGGCATGTAATAAGATTTCAAGAGGACTATACTTAGCTAAATGGTCATCTATTGCAATCCCCAAAGATTTAGGGGGTTGGGGACTAAAACATATTTGCCCCTTTGCTCGAGCCCTAGTATGGCTATGTGTTATGAACTCCAAGTATTTCACCAATATGTCTATCACTGAGTGGTTTTGGGTTCCCTTAAAATCCTCGAAAGGATTAATCATTTGGAAGGCCCTTATAGCGGCCTTCCCTTTGGTGGGTAAATGGGCAGTTTAGAAAGTAGCGAATGGGCATAACATCCACCTCGGGGAGGATCCCTAGATGGGTGCTAGAAAGAATTGTAAATTGTTCACTCCCCTAACCGAGATCCTTTTGGACCATAGTATATTCACGTTGAAATATGCTCGAATAGGTTCTCCCCATCCTAGAGGTCATATAGGATGGAAAGATGGCACTTCCTTTCGACTCTCTGAAGATTTAGCCGAAGAATGGGAAAAATTCAAATGCATGTTTTGTGAAAACTTCGTTATTTTAGAAGAATAAATTGTAGATTCATTATGTTGGTCCAAGAACCCGAAGAACTGATCCTTTACAACAAAACTGGGCTATAAAGCCTGGCAGGAAGAAAAATTCGAAGGATCCAAAAAATGGTGGTGGGGGGCGCTTTGGAAAATAAAATCCCCCGTAGATGTAAAATCACCCTATGGATTACTTTTAATAAAAAATTACTTACTTGGGATAGTGGTATCAAAAGGGGTTGGTGTGAGCCCAATCATTGCTCTCTTTGCAAATCAAACTCTGAATCTATTTCTCACTTATTCATTTCTTTCCTGTATATAGGCCAGGTTATGAAGATGGTGAAGGAACAACTAACACTTAATTTGGTTTGGAATAAATACAACTTGGAAGAGTGTCTCAAGGATTGGTTACATGACAGATCAATTAAAATTTATACAAGTCTTCCGAGCATTTTTATTTCCAATATTTGGTGGGCCTGAAACAAATCAATTTTCAAGGATAAATTGGTGTCACCAGAAGTGACAATGACTCTCACTTTAAATCAAGATGACAAATTCAGAGAAGACCCAAAGGAAATAAAGCCTCCAATCCCATTATTTTCTTCCATATATTACATAATTCCCTGGGGGTATTTTGATGGGGCAAGCCAACGACACCCTCTTATGTGCGGGGTGGGGGTTGTGTTGTTCATTAAGAAAAACCATTGCATTTTTACTAGATATGCACTAGGTTTTGGAAGCAACATCAAGGAAAAATGTATAGCTCTGTGGACATTGTTAGAGACAACAAATAAAAAATACCTTAGGAATGTAACATCCCCATTATAATCCCCAATTTAATTCATGCTTATGAGGATATAATATGTGGCTACGACCAAGCAATGCAATATGTGAATTGTATTTCAATATTTTAATAATAAAAAAATGTGATTCCAGCTGCTAAGGGGACATGGACAAGAGATGGGGGATGAATTAATCCACAATAGGGGGAAGTTTCTAGGATAATGGCCAAGAGGGGTCAAAGGGGGAATTACCCATGTATATCAATTCAACCCATTTTCTTGAACTTTCCAATTGTATATGAACCTTCTGATTTCTAGTTGTGTTCCCAAATCCAATCATTGAATACATGTAAGAGGGTGGGTGCGAGTGATCACATCCTTATGATTGAATGTTTCCAAAGCCAATCATTGAATACATGTAAGAGGGTGGATGTGAGTGGTCACGTCCCAGAGTTATTAGACACATGGGGGTTGAGTACAATTATCTTGGGGAAGAGTGTGAGTCAAGAAAGGCATGCCACAAGAGAGAAAATTTGTATGGGTTGGGACAAAAAATTTTAGATAGTCAATGTGGTGCATGAGAAGCAAGGACAAAGCAAGAAAGAGAGCTTGGATTTTGTGCAACCATGGAGGGTGAAATCTAGAGCGTGAATGGAGAGAATTGGAGCTGGAGAACTGAAGAGCTAGGTTGTCATGTCTGAAGAGTAAACTCATGTGTGAGTTGCACTAAAAAAATAAGTGTTATTGTTGGTTTTTTGATAGTTTACCTAACAAATGTTCCCTTGAGTTCCTAGTTGTGAGATTCCTAGTTACTTGTGCCAGAGAGACCCTGATAAACAAATGGCACATTCCTTGGGTTATCCATGATAAATGGATGGTACATCCCTTGGATTAACCATGATATATGGATGGTACATCTCTTAGGTTACCTTAATAAACAGATGATACATCCCTTGGATGATCCTTGATAAATGAATGGTCCATCCTTGGGTTGGGCATGTCAAGAGGAAGAGAGATGGTGGAAAGATCATAATAGTTGTAGGAGAATATTAGTTGGGTTATGAACTTTATGAGATGTGAGTGGATTGTGAGAGGCCACACTATTTTTTGGATTAATAGCCTCAACTCAGGGGTGACTGGATGTTGAGATTTGGAACAGTCAGTCTATGGTTGGATAGAACATTCGTCCCAAGTAGTTGGTTGCACGATTCTTGTTTAAAGATAAGTGTTTTTTCTTGTACTAAATTATTACATGTGTTATTGTTGTGCATGAACTACGCGTGAATGAGAATGAATTATATGTTGTTGTAATGAACAATTTAGTTGTATTTCATGTTGATTATTAGCATGCTTTAGATTATGGTTACAGATTGTAGCTAAATCTGTTATAAATTATAGTTGTAAGCTACATGAAATCAACTAAGAGTAAAGGAATTACTTTGGTTAGAAGAAGTTTCATTTTTATGTGTATCACATACGTAATGTTGCTTAGTTGGAGGCTAGGTACATTATAAATATGGTATCATAGTTGATAATGAGAGAGTTTCACGTGACATGGCCCAACCTGGGTAGTTGGGTATGTTACAAGGAAGCTACAAGTAATGGTTGATTCCAACCTGGTTATTTATTGGGCTAGGCAGAGAAAATCAACCCAAGACATCATAATAGCCACTATCATGAGAGATATTAAGCTTTCTTTTTGGTCCTTTGAATGGCTATCATTTTACCACATCCTTCGTGAGCTCAATACCAAAATGGATGAACTATCAAAAGAATCTCTTGCACTACTAGTTGGGGCCTTCAAGTTCTATGAATTCCTTGGAGGAGAAGATTTCGAAGCAACAAAATTCCATCTCTGAGGATTCCATAGTATAAGGACTAAAAAAGGAATTGTTTTTAATAGTGAATGTACATATATGTATAGTAGAACAATAATGAAATTTGGTCAAGTATGAAAGATAAAGGTGCTCCTAGTGAGCATATTGAATTTTTTTTGTAAAGATAATGAAGTGGATCTGAATAAGGCCAAATGATTGGAATATAAAATGTATATTCTCCTTTTGGAGTGAATACAAAAGTTATTTTTTTCCCAAAAAAAAAGTATAACAGAAAAAATCTGTGTGTTTATTTTTGGAGGTTATAGATTTGAATCCTATAGGAGTAGGGTGTGTATACCTCTTTAAATTAAATCCATTTTTACAAAAATAATGCGGTCTTATACATCAATTTGGAGTCTTATACATCAATCTGATTTTTTACTCAACCATGACTTTAAATTAATATTATTATTATTTTAATAGTAACTAATGATATTTATATTTCAAAAGGGGGGTTGTAGCAAAGCTAATCATATAGAACAAAAACACATAGTCTAGGTCAAGGCCATAGATCCACAATGAAAAATTGAAAGAGGTTTTTCCTAGAGGAATGTGTTCCATTATTATACCCTATTCTATCCTAGTAGGTGTACTACCTTACAAACTGCTTAAGCAAACTAATTGCATGGAAAAACATAAGATAATAAATAAGAAAAATATCATATTTCAAGCCCCTTGTGAGCTTTTTCTAGTCGATGCCTCTCTTCTTCCTTTGCTTTTGGAACCCTACAATTCTAGTCATTAGGTGTTGTGGTCTAAAGAGTGTTTCCTCTAACTAGTTCAAGTTTGGGAATTTGTCAAGAATCCTTAGAACCCTAAGATGGTTCTATTGTAGGTGGAAATTTTGTAATAGAGGGAGTTTAACCACACTATCTGTAATGCCAAGGTGGGCCAAAATTCACCCCATAAGTTGCTTTAAAATATTAAGTTGAATCAAAATTTCCAAATTTTGTTGCATTGAATGCTCATAAATGCCTCTACCTCCTTTTTCTAGTCCCTCATGTTGACGACTTGCCTTGTTGTATCAATAGCACAATTTTCTTGAGTTGCATTATTTTGTTGGATTTTCTACCCGAGTTTAGATTGCCACTTATCCCATTGAACCATGGCATTGCTAATGATACATTGAGATTAAACTACATCAACACTTCAACCCTTTTTTAAACTCTTGTTGGCACAGGGGCAGACCCAGGGTTCAGCTCCAAGAGCACACCAACAAGCCCTAACTATTG
>JZKD02S1790606.1:85344-101866 GCA_000966675.3 Picea glauca | reverse complement strand
TTCATGAAATGAATTCTCACACCCACCCTCTTACAGGAATTCAACGTTTTTCTTGGGAAACACTCCAAAGGAAATATAAGGTTCATAACACAAGGTGATTTCTAGAACAAGGCGAGTTGAGATTAATACCCATGAACATTCCCTTCTTGGACCCCCTTGGACCCTTCCCCTTCTTGTGGATACTTAAACCTCGATTTCTCTTTCTCTGCCCACCTGCAACAATGTTATCTTTATTTATCATTATGATTTACAATGTTTACATATTACATCACTTGGCCCATGGACATATATCTTTGTAAAATATATACATCATTAAGCTAGGGGTAAAACATGGATGTTACATTCCCCTTCCCCTACAAACTGCATGATCATCAATGCACATTACCATACATAATTACATAATTACATACAAATCTTTTCATAGCTAAATACTTGCTACTTCTGCAAGTTCACAACTCCTGCAATGATTCCAACCATCAATATCACTTCCTTGTAATCTTAAAAACCAAAGGAAGTGTACACCCTTCACTTCTCATAGTCCCTCATGTTTTACCACTTCCCTTCTAAGGCCAATGCATAGATCAGAAAGGAAGCATCCAAGATGTGGCTCCAAGACTTCTCAGTTACCAAAATGGAGTCTTCATTTTCTTATGTACACATGTACATTCGCCTTTCTTCAAAACTTTGAAAAACTTTGCGGGTATTATTCTTGCATAGCCTCCTTGTTCTCCCACATGGTGTCTTCATAACCATAGAAGATCCACTAAACTTTTACTAGTCCGGTGGATTTATTCCAGAGCATATTGACTTTGTGGTCCAAGATACGCACTGGCTCTACCATAAAATCACGTTCGTGCTCCACCTGGATCACAATCCAATCAATTACATGATCAGGATTATGTATATACTTATTTAATAAAGAAACATGGAACACATTATGAATTCTCATGGATGTAGGTAATGCTACCATGTATGAAACTCGTCCTATCTTCTATAGGTTTTCAAACGGGCCACAATATCTTGTTGTCAATTTTGGGAAGCTGCGCAATTTCAACAAGCTCCTTTTGGCTTTAAATTTTAAGAATAAATGCTCCCCCAATTTGAATTCTCAATGTGTCCTTATTTTATCAACATAACTCTTCTGACTATCTTGAGAAACCTTTAGATTCTACTTGATCTTGACCATCTACTCCTCCATTTATCTTCACAAATATGACCCAATAACAACTCTATTTGTTGGATTATCCCAACTCACTGGCATGTTACATTTTTTTTCATATAGAGATTCAAACACAATCACCTTCAATGATTCCTGATATATATTATTGTAGGCAAACTCAACTATATGTAAGTAGTCCTCCCACCTAGAATTGTTGTCCATAACATTCATTCTCAACTATCCTCAATTATTTGGTTAATCCTTTCTATATGCTCATCTAACTCTAGATGATATGTTGTACTAAAATTCAGATTGGTCCCAAGTCCCTTAAACAACCACTTCTAGAAATTGGAGGTGAATTTGGGATCTCTATATGATATTATCTCTTTAGGCACCCCATGTATCCTAGAAACTTCTTTCATACATATTTTTTCAATATTGGCTACCTTATGTGTTAGTTTTACCAGAATGAAATGTACAACCTTTGTTATCTTTTCCACTACCACCATAATGGAATCATGTTGTCATGCAGTCTTCGGAAACTTGGTAATGAAATCGATAGTAATCACTTCTCATTTCCATTTAGGAATATGAAATGGTTGTATCAACCATACTGGGTGTCTGTGCTCAGCCTTTACCTTCTGACATTCCATGCATCTATCCAAATAATCTACTACATCCCTCTTCATATTAGGCCAAAAATACTTCCCTCTTACAACTATGATGGTCTTATGGTATCATGGATGTCTAGCATATGTCACATAATGCATCTATATTAACACTAAGTTCCTCAATTCCAATGAATTGGGAACATAAAATCTGTTTTTGAACAAGAGGATTCCATCCTCTTGTAGTCGTTAGTCCTTATATTTTTGTTGTAGGATACCCTGCTACAATATTTATTTGACTTGCACATAATGTGGATATGTTGTCACAACCTATAAAATTATGCCCTTCAGATATATACTATACATGCTAATGGTTTTAGTATGCATTTCATGCACCCTTCTATTGAGTTCATCGACCACTCTATTATCTTTTCCTTTGATGTGTTTGTTGTCAAAATCATATTCACTAAGGAACTCCAGTCATCTTTTTTTACTGGAATTTAGTGTTGGCTAGTCAAACAAATGTTTTATACCACTATGGTGTGTCCTTAGATCAAACTTGTGACCCATAAGATAGTGGCTTCAATGTTTTAGGGCATGTGTTATGGCTACCAATTCCAAGTCATATTTGGAATAGTTTATTTCATGCTCCCTTAACTTCTTGGACCCATAACAGATTATGTGTCCATTTTGTGTAAGGACTCTGTCAAGCCCTTATTTTCATGCATCTGTTCACCCAAGGAAATACCCATTCATATCTATGACCTTTAACACAAGTGCACTGGTTAATATCTCCTTCAAATGATAGAAACTTCTTTCACACTTGGCACTCCATTCGAACTTTACTCCTTTGTTTCTGCAGAGAAATTATTGGGTGCACAACCTTGGAGAAACCTACAATGAACCTCCTATAATAGCCATCTAAACCCATACAAGATCTAACTTTGGAAATATTTGAAGGTGTTGTCCAACTCTTGATTGCTTCCACCTTCTCTGGATCCACTACTATTCCATCCTTTGAAACAATGTGGCCCAAGTATTGGATATGTCTTTGGTAAAAATAACACTTTATCAACTTGACATATAACCAATTCTCTTTCAAAAATTGAAGCACCATTCTCAAATGTTTTTCATTCTCCTTCTCTAGTTTAGATTAGATGATAATATCACCCAGAAAGATGATAAAAAAACTTGTCCAAGTAATCCCTAAACACTCCATTCATTAAACACATAAATATGACTGGTGCATTTGTTAACCCAAAAGGAACCACTACAATTCCATAGTGCCAATATATTGTCCTAAAGATTATCTTTCTAGTGTCTTCCTCTATGATACTTACTTGATGGTAACCTGACACATGTCAATCTTGGAAAATATCCTTCCCCCCTTCAACTTATCAAAGAGACCATCAATTCTTGGCAAGGGATACTTATTCTTCACTATGACTTTGTTCAATTGTATGAAGTCAATGCATAAATTCAGAGTCTCGTCCATATTATTCACAAAAATCACTAGGGCACCCCAAGGAGAAACACTTGGGAATATGTATCCCTTCTTCAACAATTCCTCTAGCTACATCTGCAAGTATTTTAATTATGGTGTGCTCATTCTATAGGGAGCTTTGGACACTAGGGAAACCCCAAGCATTAAGTCAATAGATAAATCAATGTCCCTCTTTGGTGGTAAACCTAGTATCTCCCCAAAAACATCTTCATATTCCTTCAGAATTTGATAGTCCTCAAGACTTGGTTCTTCCATATGAGATGCATTGAATTGGCAACCTTTTCTAAAACATTTCTTTAGCTACAGTGATAAAATTTCTCTGACAGATATGGGTCTTGGAATACCTTGGACTGTTCTTGAGTTTCCTTCCTCATCAATACATGTCAGAGCCTTATTGTATAAACTTGGTGATCCTTATGTATTCCTCTAAATTCCTAGGCTCATCATACTGAATTTTGTCCCTATATAATGATGGAAGCCTTCTCAAGAACCTATGAATCTTAACCTTTTCATCCTTGATGAAATCCACATACCTTAGAAGCTCCAAGAATCTCCTTTCATACTCTTCCATGGTCATGCTTATAAGTCTGAGTTCAAAGAAATCTTGCATCTTCCTACCATAATATCGCTCTAACAAGTACTATTGTTAGAAATATTTCTTGAAACGCTTCCAAGAAATCATTTTCTCATCAACATGCTTAGTCTTCTTGAGTTGATCCCACCGCATAGATGATTTTCCTTGAAGATGGTAAGCTACAATTATGGATTCTACATTTGAGGGGTAATCATGCAACTAGAAATATTTCCTCATGCCCAAAAACCAAGCTTCAACCTCTTCTCCCTTCTTATGATCTCCATCAAAATTTGGTGGCTTGAGATTCCTAAGCAGCTATTCTTGCAAGAAATTCCATCCATATATTCTATTCTGATGTCTGATAGGGGACACACTTGGGCTTCTCATTGACCCTAATCCTGCATGTATTACTTTTTTCGAGCATCCTAGGGAGTGATGATGTTGTTTTTGTTTTTTTCTAACACTCCTTGACTATCTAGACCCTATGGGATCCCCCCTTCTATCATAAGACTTAGATGTTGTTGTCTGCCCTAGACTGGCTGTTTTTTTGTGCTCGAGTCTTTGTTTAATTTCTTATGAAACATGTTCATACTTTGTAGTATCTCGTCTTGAGATCTCATTATCCTTTCATTATCTACTTGATAGCTCTGCACTTCCTTTTGCGAGCTTCTCATAGTTTCAACTAGCTCTACTGGCCCTGCTTGGTTTATATGGCCATTTGATTAAGTTTTTTCATCTCCCATATTGACATGGAGCCTTCTCACCTCCTCCTCATGGGTGAAAGACCCCTCATAACCTTCCATATATTTGGCTCTCATGTTGCACCTACTCTGCTCTGTCTGAAGCTTATTCTATAAAATGTGTAGCCATAAAGAAACTTTGTTAGATTAAATTAAAAATAATCTAAGAATTTTACATCATTTTTCCTAATTAATCCCTCAAACATCTTCTTTCTACTTTCTTTGGAATTATAATGCTCCATTCATAAATCTGAATGTACATGATGATTTTTCTCATCAACAACTTTCCAATGACTATTTTCTTGCTAAATTTTGTGCCCTAAGCAAAGAGTTATGCCCCTTTACAGTTTCTTGGGAATTTACTTAGGATGGCATCATCGGGTCTACATGTCCTCCACGTGTACCTGCTTTGTATGCTTCAATTGACATCATGATTCCACCTACATCCAAATGGACCTATCCCACACCTTTGGGATGATGTGTCTTTCTTTGCACCGTCGGACATAGGCCTTCAGGATTTCAAGCCTGCAAAACTATCAATATCTCCTTATTGAATAATTCCCATCAGAATGCATAACTTGCCATGCTCATTGTTTTCCTTGTAGCCCGAAATACTATCGAGCTTACCACTTCCTGCAACATCTTTTGAACTGGATTTCTTGACTGTTTATATTTAATGGATGGTCAAGATCAAATATCGACACCCATCAGACGATCAAGATTCATCTTTGGCATTTGGTTGATCCCTCTTGACCTTTTACTTTTACCATTAGCAACTGGGGGTCCCACTTGTACCCAACTACCACATGGAAATATATAATTCTCTTGCGCTTGTTGATGTGTCTCTTTACATGGCATGCTAACTCAATGAGATGAAATTCCATTTCAAAACCCTTTGCTAGTGTGTACCCAATGACGGGCCTCTAGCTATCACTCGGTTGATGTGGAACTTACTGTTAGAATAGTAGGTGTGCTTGTTTTCACCATAGAAAATATAGCAATATTGTCACCCAACCATAGGCACAAAGGCCACCCCAAAGCACCTTAACCTTTAAAGACAAAATAATTAGGGAAGCAAACCCTAGAACCAATAGCCAACTAAGGTAGCGTACCTCTCTCCAAAGTTAACATACCAAGCAGAGAGTCCAAACCATAAACAAGCGAAAATTCCAACCATAACCAAAGACCAAGTCACCACTGCAGCAACTGCAACTCTCTTCTAGTCATGAACACCACTTGATCTTATGTAGTTGTGAGAGTGAGTGTGAAAAATGAGATATATCGCCCTCTTATTTATAGTCCTATGAGTGACCTAATTGGGTTGAATTCTATTTCTAGAGTATAATAATTTAATATAAATTATTATCTTGAGATGACTTGTCTTTTAAGGCTATTTCCTAACCTTCTAGGGTTTCTCTTGCTTCCTGGAATATTCTAGACTCGTCAAAGGTTACATGTAGAGGTTAATACCTCTCGTAGCTACCATAATATCAACACTACCTCCTAGATATGGAGGCATTAAAGGCAATGGTATTTAGCACAAACAAACCATTCAACTGGTAGCATCATCATAGCCACACAAGCTATCTCATGATCACGTAGATCAAATTATGAGAAACATCACCACTATCAGTGTCATCTGATAGATTCAACTGCATCATCTCTCGAGGCCATACTCCTTTTGAGTAATCAGGCATGATGCTGAGTAATTCACTCACTCAACAGAGTGATACAAGATCCATTCTTCTCATCCAGACATACGTCCTAGAAGAATATTTATTCCAATAGATGTTGAAATCCCTGCAATGGGATACAAGGATCATTCTTCTAATATGGAACTACATCCTAGAATAATGTCAGTCCTCCCATATGTTGAAATCCACCCTATGGACTATAGAGACCATTCCTACAGGAATGTCAGTCTCAAACTATTTTCTTATCGGGTCATATGTACCATAGATATCAATCTTTACCCATATTCCTTAGAAAATATCGGTCCCATATCAACCACCCTAATCGTGATTTCATGTCCTTAGGAAGTGGACTATTCAACCTGATCAGGCCAATAATTGTGCCTCAGGAAAAATACCAGTCCATGATATGTCAACAATCTATCAACCTAGACCATTCTCCAAAGGTAGAGTGTCTGTACACCAACAATTCATTCTACTAGGACCATTCTCTTCCTCGAGAATGTATTTCCATCATCACAATGATTATCCGTCTAGATGGAAATGATCTTCAACACTAGTGTTAGTAGCATACATCTTCTTCAATTCCATCCAATAGAACACAACTATGTCTATTCATAGTAGTATACAACTATTATACAGTGGTACACAACCACTCCTAGTAGCACAGGACTACTAGCTAGTGACACATATTCACTACCAGTGGATCACATCCACCACACTAGCATACAACTACTATCCAGAGACATACAATCTCCACAATAATGATATCATTTGATATCAACCTACACAAACAATATCATTATACAAACTGAGTCATCTGGGTCATTCTTCCACTCACATCTGTGAGATATGGAAGAGCATCTTCCCTCAAAAAGTTAAAAATCATCCATGGGCCATCTGGACTATTCTTCTCAAGCATAGAAGAACACTTGTCCTAATTTATGAACCTCGACCATTCAAACTAGCTAGGCCATTCCTCTGGCACTAATCACAGTGAAACCTGGAGAGACTGAGTCTTCCCTAGGGAATGGTTGTCCCTAATTGTTGAACCTGGAACATTCAACCTAACTGGGCCATTATTCTGAAACAATTCATAGTGCAACCTGGAGAGAATGAGTCTGCCCTAGGGAATGATTGTTCGTACTACGGAAATTATTTTCTTGCACCAACCTCCTACATCGAACTATTCTTCGAAACTTCTCACAATTGTGAACTTCGAAAGAATAACTTCCCTGAGAGGAAGACCATTCTACTTGATCACTTCTCAAAGTGAATTCCAAGGAGGATTACTATCCTAGACCATTCCCCCACACTAGCCACAAGGGGAAATGTTGTCTATGGTAAATCAAAAATATTTCGGACCATGACTATCCATTCTGGACCATTTTCCGAACTGGAAAATGATTGTCCATTAGAAATCTTGGACCACTTTCTAAACTGGAAAGTGACTGCCCAACCTGGACCATTTTCCAAACTGGAAAATGACTGTCCATAAAGAATCTTGGACCACTTTCTGAACTGGAAAGTGAGTACCCAACCTGGACCATTTTCCAAAATAGAAAATGATTGTCCATCATGAATCTTGGACCACTTTCTGGACTGGAAAGTGACTGCCCAACCTGGACCATTTTACAAACTGGAAAATGATTTTCCATATAACATATCAGTGCTCCCTCCCAACCTGGAGATAAATCACTTCCCTTTCCAATAAGGAAGTCATCTCCATGAGTCCAGCTTGTCCCTTAAGTACGCAAACCTTTCATACTAGACAGAGGCTTTATCAAAATATCTATTGTCTTCTCATCAGTGGAGATACACTAGAGAACCAATTCTCCCCTCTAGACTTTATCATAGAGAAAATAGTACTTGATATCAATGTGCTTTGACCTATCACAGAACATCGATTTCTCTAAGAGCTTCACATAGATTTGGTTATCACAATATATCACAGTTGAATCCAAAACCTGATCAAACAATCCAGAAACCATCTTACAGAGCCACACTACTTATGTACAAGCATCACAGGTTGCAATATACTCTACATTTGCAGTGTTGAGTGCATCCAACTTATGTTTCCTGGTAAACCATGATGTCGTGGAAAATATCAAACTGAAACATATCCAAGAAGCAATTCTTCTGTTATCCGCACTCCCTTCCCAATCTGAATTGATAAATCCATGCAGTTGTATATCATAACTCAAACGTCCCATGAAGACATTTCAAGGCATGCTTTCCAATTATTCAATTCCCATTTCTAGGTTCCACCTAGAACTATTTTCATAGAAAATCAAATACACGGTTGAGTATTCTCCAAATACATCAACAAGACATTCAATTGTTGATACAGGGATGGGTCTACTAGGTTAGAGTCTCTCAACTTCTTCATATATGTCATCATGGGAGTTTGCCATGGATTTGCAGTCCATTATCCCAAACTTCTGAAGGATGATTTCAATACACTTCCTTTGTCATAGGAATTTTTTACCATGCTTATACTGTACATGAGAGGCTATGCACCAAGTTTCTTTAATCCATACAAGGTCTTCTTCCATCTGCATTCATGGGTCTCTTTCTGGTATACTTCAAAACCTTGAGGTTTCTCTACCTGTGCTTCTTCTTCAATTACTTTGTTGAGAAGAACAATCTTTACATCCATCTGATGTAAAATCCAACCCATGGATACTGCAAGAGATATAATGGCTTAGGTAGAGGTATATCTGGTTACTTGAACAAGTTGTCATCATAGTTTTCTCCCTCCTTCTGGGAGAACCCTCTAGCCCTGAATCTCGCCTTGTATCTATCAAAGCTTCCATTTATAATTCTTCTTCAATGGACCATATCATTGGGGATTATCTCCCTCCTAATACCGGGTTCATGCCTGAATAAACAATATCTAAGACTTCCTTTTTTTTTATTATGAAACTGCATGCTTCTAAAATTTTGCAATCAAATCCCTCTTTTTGAGAGATTCCATGCTTCAATTTGTTGCACCTCTCTTTTATTTTTGCAAAGTGTCACAAGCCTCTTATGGTTTCTTCCCAATTGGCAGTTGTTGCAATAATTGTGTAATCCTTATAAACTTCTTCTATGATAGCTTCCGCAAATATTGTTCATCAAAAGTTTTTCAACATATTTCACAAGGGTACCTTCCCAGAAGAATACAAGAAGCAAAAGAAAGATCCAAGAAAATATGTTTTCTTGACTGAAAAACTGAGTTAGAGAATACGATCTCAACCTTATAATATCTTGACTAAAGTCAACTTATAACTTTGACTAGAAGTTCATAATGCCATAACAACCAGAGATATATCAACTCAAACCTGGAGAGTGTGTTGATCTTCTGAATGCATTGAATCCAAGATCACTTCTTTGGACAATATCCCTTGTACATTCCCTACAAACACACTCATGCTAATGACACAAATTAAAACAACATGTATAGGTACATACCTTTGTTACCCAACTGTGACAGTAAACCTTAGAATGAATTTTTTGGACCATAGGTTTAGCTACGTAATGTTCCTTTTAATATATTTCTCTTGGGAACAACATACACTTTCTTTATGCTAGGTCTTTTGTCTTCCTGACTGCCACGTTTTGAGGTTCCTTCTCTTTTCCTGCTTCAAATTGTGGTTCCATGATCTTGCCTTTCATGATATCTAACACTTTATTCTTGGCAAGGATGAGGTCAATCCTTTTCTTCCATGCTCTGAAGTTAGAAACCTCTTCTAACTTGTTTTTTGACTTCATAGAGTAAGTCATGATTTCTTTGACTTGGTCAACCTTTGACTTTGACCAACAACTCAAACTTGACGTATTAGCTTGCTGAGAGTGCCAGGAGGTGTGCTAGGCTAGGGCGCACTGGGTTATCCAAGAATTAGGTCAAGTGATTCACTTAAGGTGCCTCAACACGAGGGATAGTGTTTTGTTGCTCCAACAAAAACTCTGACTGCAACTACAACTGCAATTGAGAAAATCCTTCCAATCTACCTTCCAGTGGTTAGAATGTCTAAATATAGAGTGGTATTTGTTGAGTACTCAACACACCCTAAAAGCCTTATGCAATTTTGTCACTTTTTGGGTACCACTTGTTTTCTGCACTGTCTGAATCGATTTCACTTTGGGAAATGATTAATCTTTGTGTTGTTTTCATGACTCTTATCATCAATTCAGGTTTGTTAGAACTTGTTAACCCCATGTATAAAAGAAATTAACACACGAATTGAGAATTGACATCTAACACTGCACCTAATGCACTCAGGGTCGGCGTCAGAAAAATTCAAGCAAGTAAAGGAACCACACAGTTACAACATTCGTCGAGTGTCGATTGCCAATCGACGTCTGCAGAAGGTGGGGTTGGTTTGCATAAGTTATTCACACAAAGTTTCAAGAGATAGTTTATCCCCTTCGGCATCGGTAAAAGATGGGAAGGATAGACATTGAAAAAGGATGTAAATAAATCATTGATAGATGATGCCGAACAAAGGGGAGGCACCCACTTTCTACATGGCCTCGTACCTTCTTGATGTCATGTGCGTAAGGAATGTCTTTGTTGGCATGAATTTAAGCTGGCATGTTGCGGAGCTCCCAATCTACATATACTTCAACATACTATGGGAGAACATGTACAAGAAATCTTATGCACTCATCTGTGATGAATTCATCACCCATATTCATTTTATTATTTTCAAGAAGGAATGCCCAAGATTATCTAAAACAACCAAGAAAATGGTAGAAAAATTAGGCCATTGGTATTTAAACAAACGATCAACCTACAACAGCGTGTTCGAGGCCACTGGAGCACCACATCTCCTACCTACTCATGTCCCAGACCGTCTCGTTGTGGGAGAAATCTTCTATCAAACTATCATGTAGGGCTACAACACCACATTTGTCAACGACAAGCAGGATTTCATACCCTATGATTTTCATATAGGTTTTTATCTAGTAAAGGATACTTCTCAAGCCAAACAAGAAGGGTTGAGACAACTTCAATTCAGGTTCCCGATAGGCTAATTCTGCAATCGTGACCCTAAAGGCATGTTCCTCCAACATTATTCACGGGTATCGTCCTGTTGGTCGTACGCTCATGATAAGTTTGAGGACAAGATTTTCATAGAGTGCGCCCAAGATTGGGACGAGGTGGTGCAGAGAATGGCCAATCCAAACATGACCAGGTTCAAAGCCATAAGCATGGATGAATAGGTGGAAATAATAGAGAAATCGTCTAGGGAGGCCCTCAGAACCAGGGAAGAAATCAGAGCGATAGAGACAACATAGGCATAGAGAAGGGGATTAATCTTGCTAGAAGGGGTGTAGAGGATCATTGATCAATTGAAAAATGACCCTGATCTGATAAAAATGACGATGATTCTCGTTGATAACCCAATCAAAATCAGAGGGTAACCAAGTGACCTAGAGTCGATGCGACTTGAAGAAATCATCGGGTCAAAAAAACCTAAGGTTCTACCACCACAGATCGAATCACCAAGGGAGATTTCGACCCATACCGAGATAGAGAGGACATCAGGGAGAACAAGTGTACCAAATCCCTTTTTCAATTTGATAACCATCTACAATGATGAGGAGAGTTCAGAGGTGTCCCTGGTCACTCCAGTGAAAATTACAGAGGAGAAAGAACCCAAGAGAGCATCCACCTCGGGTCCCGATGCTCCAATTTAGAGTCATTCGTAGAGAGAGAATGAAGTAGAAAATGCCTTGGATGGTGAGACACTCGACATACTGAGAACCCCAATGGAAAGCTCGAGGGATGAGCTAGGATCCGGCGAACAAGAAGAAGAAATTCAACAATGGGAAATCGACATTTCAACAGTCGATTACCAAGTAAGTACCAAACCTTCCCCCGATTCCTCGGTTTTGGCTAGTATCTTACTACCTGATGAGAAAAAACTAGAGGTCGAGCCATGGGGACATACAAAAGAGGTTCAAGAACCCATCCTTGAACATATATACATAGTCGAGAGCCTGTGAAATACTCTTACTTGGGGAGAACAACAAATCCATGAACCTGTTGATGAGGTCGTCGATATACAATCAATCTCCTATGACTGAAAGAGGAAATCCATCATGAAGATAACCACTAAGAAGAGGAGGCTTACAGTGGACAGTTCGATCCTCATCACCATGGAGGAGAAATTGATCAGCATAGAGCATGCCAAGACATCTGATCTTATCGACACAGGGATGGTGATAACAGATGCCACCCTGGATAGAGAAAGGAAAGATGAAGAGGAGTTGGCCATTGCACTAAAGGATTTGTAACATCTTCACCATTTGGTGAAATATTATCAGGACTCCACATAGGCCATGGTGGTTTTGAGAAGTGAGTTCCAAGATGCCTATAGAAAATTCTTGAGTGAACGACCCATTTTCATTGCATGGATAGCCAACTTCCAAGAAGACACCCTTATGGCGCTAGAGACTTGAAAATACATGGAAAGATGGTATGAAAAATCCCACCAAGTAGTGGAAAGAATTGACTACATCAATGCGGTTCAAAAGGGTCGAGATGCCGAAGAGCATGACATTCAGGTACTGAGGGACAACAACATATATAGGATAAGGAAAGCAGTCAAATACTGGGTGTAAATGGCCCAAGAACCTTAGCGAGAGATTCAAAATAAATGGGTCGATTGTGAAATAAGTTGGGTCAAGATTAATCGAGATATGAAAGACATCGACCTCCAAGAATTCAGCTCACCCGAGGACTTTTTTGACCTACATGACATAGTCAAAAAACATGCAGAACAAGATTCGACATGGACTATAGAGATAACAAAGGTGGCGAGCATGGTGCCAGGACAAGTACAACAGTTCATGGAGCACCCGATCAAGGCTCGAACAATATTACAATAGTTAAGTGTTAAAATAGCCAAGTATCAGGCACGAGCAGTAGAAGTAAAGGAGATTCTTTCGGCCCTGATGGACCAACATAGTTTCCCATATTCCAACACATGCGAGGAACTCTTTGTCAAATGGCCAGATTATGAGAAGAGTCATCCACTTCATTGAAACCATTCGATGACTCTTAGAAGACAGAGAGATGAAAGTGCCATGTGGCGATGTTTTTTTTTACTTAGCTTTCACTTTCAATAGTTATTTTTAGTTACTGATTTTTTATAAATAAGAGGATCAACCATTTAGAAAAGGGTCGATGGTTTTGGAAAAGACCCTCATTTTTGGAATTGTAAAGAACTATTTCAGAGCTACCTTAATTGAGAAGTCATGTTTAGGACCGGAGAAAAACTTCTATTTTTCATCAAAGGCATGTGTGATTGGATTTAAGGAGGAACTACTTCCGACTGTGTTTCATGAATGGATGTTGTAATGAGTAAGAGTTTCTTAATCTATTGATAAGTTAGCCGATTCAATATTTTTATGTAGTTACTACCCTTAGCCCAGTTACTTCGTAGGGTCAAATCTCATAGGAAGATATCTTAGTACCTTTTTAATAATTACAAATTCTTTGATTTCTTCTCCCAATCCCAAGATTGCATTTATTGTTTCATTGACTCGTAAAAAGTACGCAATATTCTCATCTTCCTTCATCTTTAGTTGTTCAAACTGACCTCTATAAGTTTGAAGCTTTGTTGCTTTGACTTTTGAATCTCCTTCATAAATATTTATAATTTTGTCCCAAATCTCTTTAGCGGATTTACAATGTGAAACTTTGGTGAATACTGATTCTCCAAGACCATTCAAAAGTGCATTTGTGGCTTTGGAATCATTCTGACCAAGTTTCACCACTTTGTCATTTGTCGACAGAACTATTGGTGTTGTGTATCTATCTACAATTGATTTCCAAATTTCAAATCCATGTGCATGTATATATGTCTTCACCCTTATGCTCCAAAATGCATACTTTTGTCCATCAAACTATGGTATTCCATTTTTATACATGTTGTTTCTCTCCATGATCTACCTTTCAGTGATTAAACTGATTTTTGAAGGAACCTGCTTTAATACCAATTGTTGGATTACTGAGAGGGGGGGTGAATCAGTAATAGAGCAATCTAATCCTTTTTAACTATATAATTCAAGTGTTATATCAATGTAGCATTATCATCCAATATTTGCAGAGTAAATGAACAATCGTACATATACAAAGTACACCATTGTTTTTACGTGGAAACCCAAAGAGGGAGAAAACCACAAAAAGTTTTTTCTTATATGTCTTGAAGAATTACATTCATTGGAAGCACCAACTTCCTTTGTTTTCCAGCTGCAACTAGAAGGAGGCTCCAACCCTCTAGTTTATCAAGCTACAACCTGAGGGAAGTTCCAACTCCCCAATTCTCTGGCTACAACCAGAAGGAGGCTACAACCCCCTATGTTCTCCGGCTACAACCGGAAGGTGGCTACAACCACCTGGCCTTGCCCCATCCAACCTCCCTGGCGTATAAGTAGAATGATGGAACCATTTTCACACTATCACTGTGAGATATATTGTTGTAAACATGTACCAATCAACCTACACCAAACAACCTATACTAATAACCTAAACCATGCATCAACCATGCATCAACCTATACCTCAATTTGTAATCAACTTGTAGCATAAAAAAGTGCATCAACCATGCACCAACATGTACCTCAACCTCAACCAAAATCCCTCATCAATTTCATCATCCAAATCTGATTTGTAACTCTGTAATGGACCTGGTGTATATGATCATATACCTGCAAACCTTCCTTAACTTTAACAACAAGAGACTATCATTTGCATCAAACTTTACTTTAGTCTCACATGACTAGTTTTGGATTAGTCAATAGCCCTAACTTGAAATAATCATAACTATGTACCTGTAATTAATAAATATTTGAAAATAGTACACAATTTTCTTCAATGTGTTTTATGTCATTCCTCTAGGTTTCACCGGAAGGAATATCAATAAAAACATTGTGAGGAGACTGAATAAGAGAATGTCAATCACCTTGATTTATTGCAACTGAATGATTGAGAACATGATCTTCATTCCTAGGTCCATCATCATATTCATTGATAATCTTGTTGATGAGAGGAATATCAAACTCACTAGAAAAATGATTACCATTCTCACCAATGTCATTGTATCTTCTATGAAAATATTCACTTGAAGGAAAATCATCATCACCCTTAAGACTATCAATTCCATTAAGATCCTCACTTGGAGAAAAAATTCCATCATCATCATAGGTACCTTAAAAACCCTCATTTGGAGGAAAATCATCATCAACATTGTGTCCACCATTGAGAAAATCATCTTCATTGCTTTCAAAATCCCCACTTGAGGGAAATTCTTCATCATCCTACGTAGTGCCTTGAAAACATTCATCGGTATCTTGAAAATCCTCACTTGAAGGAAAATCATCATCAACAACATTGTTATCTTTAAATTCCCCACTTGGGAAAGATTTTCCACCAATGGCATAATCATCTTCACTACTTTGAAAATCCCCACTTGGGGGAAATTCTTCATCATCCTCGTTACTGCCTTGAAAATCCACACTTAGAGGAAAATCTTTATCATCCTCATCGGTACCTTGAAAATCCTCACTTGGAGGAAAATCATCATCGCCAACATTCCTGCCTTTAAATTCTCCACTCGGGAAAGAGTGCCCATCATTTCCATAATCATCATCACTACTTTTAAAATCCGTACTTGGGGAAAATTCTTCATCATTCTCATTCGTGCCTTGGAAATCCTCATTTGGAGGAAAATCTTCATCAGTACCTTCAAAATCCTCCCTTGGAGGAAAATCATCATCACCAACATTGTTGCCTTTATATTCCTCACTTGGGAAAGAGTGTCCACCATTGCCATAATCATCTTCACTACTTTTAAAATTTCCACTTGAGGGAAATGCTTCATCATATTCATTGGTTCCTTGGAAATCTTCATCGGTACCTTGAAAATCCTCACTTGGAGGAAAATTATCATCCCAATCATTTAAACTATGATCATAGTCTCCACTTCAACCTACATTTTGATTATTTTCAATACTATTAAAATGTTGAGTAGATTGATCACCATCATATTCCTCCTCTTTATCATTGATTCCTTCAAAGTCCTCTGATTTAGGACTTTCCTAAGGAACATGCTGAATAACATAGCTTGCACTATGATCAAACTTCTAACTAGCTGAAAAATATGATGCCTCATTTACATTACAAGCATTCCCATTGCATTTGCTAGTCCCAAAAGAAGAGGTATGCAAACAATTTGTTGATGCCTTAGAAATAA
>JZKD02S1790606.1:69400-85294 GCA_000966675.3 Picea glauca | reverse complement strand
ATATATGTAGGCAGTCTTCTTCTTTTTTATTTATCCCACAATCGTTATACTTAACAATAACTTATATCATATGTGTTTTATATACACAATCTTGTTTTGTCCTTTTACATTGCATGAAATATTGGGCAGCATTCGTTAAATAGATTGGAACAATCTACAAGGGAGTAACATTGAGAAGACATTCGAGGAGAGTCTAGCATTCCAGAAGTTAGTTATTTTTTAAATTCTTACCATTTACCAAAAAAAAATTTATAAGATCATCTTTGAATCACATAAGATTTTTTCATACGAAAATTATAAAAAACCTGAAATATTTTTAGATGTTTTCTAATTTTTTCTAAAAAAATACAACTTCTTAAAAGAATTGAGACCTTTTTCAAATAAATTTTAACAAAATTCTTAGAATTTTTCGAAAATATTAAAAAAAAAAAAAAGGCAAATTTAGGTATAGCTTTCTAAAAAAAATTACACCTTTTATTGTTTTTTAGTGAAAATTTTATAGTTTTGGCCCATGGTGGATTCTCTTCGGAATGCCCATCCCACGCAAGACCATGATTTGTCCTACAGGGGCACTCAGGGCGATGCCCAACATCCCCCAACCCCTCGGCGGCCAAGCCTTGGGCACTCCCATGGCTTGGTCACGTGGCTAGATGGGGCAATGCTCAGCATCGCCTTAGCCCCTCGTAAGCCAAGGCTTCGTCCCAAAATCTCCCCAATAACTCCATGGGTCAATTTTTTTTATTTATTTTTTTTAACTTAGTTGTTATAGTCAATGTTTTTTTTTAATTTATTATAATGTAAAAGGCCTAACTTTTTTTTAGATAGGAAAAATGGTAGGAAATATATTATCTATGAATATATTTGGATCACGACCTGCAATAATGGCATCCAAAATTGCAATTGGGACCTCCATTAATGCTAGGCAAAAAATTGATAGCACAATGCTTGAGCTGTCAAGGGAAATGAAGAATGTTAGAGACTAGAAATCTGTGGAAGGTGAAAACAAACTAAAATATTATTGGTTTGTTAAAGACAAGCAAGGAAACAATGGAGAACATCTATATTTGTATTTTTTCGAGTTTGAACATCTGCAAGGAAATTATCAAGCACTTGGCTTGTTACGAGATATATGTTTGGTGTCAGACACAGATATTGTTTATGCACTCATCAAACAATGCAAGACTTATATCAAGATTAGATATTGTTTGCAATTGAGCAATTATTACAAGGATGGATTTTTTACAAAAAATTTGTGCATCCATCATTGATTACAATGAGAAAGACAATGTACGTTTTTTATTTTTATTTTTGTTTTTTATTTTTTTGGTATCCTTTATGATTTTTAGTATCATGTAAATTTTTTAATTTTGTTTAACACGGAAATGTTATATTTTATTTTTACAGGATTTTGTTGAATGACTTTCACATATGTTAGTGGGAATTTAATCTTTAGAGAATATTATCATGGATGTCATCAATGTTCTTCATATTGAAAAGACACAAGAAGGAAACAGAAACAAAAAGTAACAGAGGTTGAAGCTACAAGAGTAGACAGAGAAGAACATGAAAGAAGAAAGAAAAGTCATCATTCTAGAAATCCTAGAAAGGTTATATTTGAAAATGAGGAAATTCCAAATGAATATTTTGTTGAGATTAGTCCCAATAAGGTTACCACTCATCGCAAAAATAATAAACAAGATAAATGCAAAAGAGCGATGGTCGATGATGATTCTATTCCTATTGATCATGAAGAAGTCGTTGTTTTAGATGAAACCCATTTAAATCATAAGAGGAAGAAAGAAAATGTTGTTGATGATGAAGAAGCCATAGTTAGCTCTAAATATTATAATGAAATTCCTAAAGGTAGCAGAGAAATAATAATACCTGGTGTTGATCTAGAGGATGGTATTATTAAAACAACACAAAATGTCATTCGAAATAGATTGAGGATGGTGAACTTAGTTGATGATGGCTATACATTTCAATTGAAAGTGAAGCATCTTTATAAACCCATAGAGGAGAAATAAAATATCAAATTATAAAACCACATCACTTTCATGTTCACAAATTGAAATCATTGATTAGGTACAATCCATATGCATATGTGGTTGACTACCTAGTTCTTGTTGACCCAATGGAAGTTCCTAGGAGGGAAGAATTTGATAGATCAAAATGTTTTTAGTACAAATATTATGTGATTGGAGGAAATCATTATGTAGGGGCTAGAAGAGACATGATGCAAGAATATCTCAATAATCATCTTTTTGAGACAGTCAAATGCATAATTTATGTTGGTTTAACAAATTCAGAAGCAAATTTATTGGTATGGGATCATACCACAGATAATGAGTACAGAATGTCCATGACTTTCATTCAAAGGGTGAGATTTATCCATAATGATTTTTATGAAATATGTCATGGGGAGAGATCAAATGTTGATGTCAAGTTTTAGAAGCAATGTTGTATGGAAATATGCTTCCCAATAGATGATGAAAATGCAAAAGAAAAAAATTGCAAAGGAAGTGATGTATTTAGACCTGTGGATAGTTATTTTCAAATGGGATTTAGAACTGGACATGTATGGGATTTGATAGATGATATATTCAGCCTATGGGAAAATATTAGTATAAAAAATTAGAGATTTAAGAAGGCTAAACCATTAATATGTAGCACAAGACAGGTCCTGAAATAAAAAATCTGCAAGAAGATATGATTATAACACCTTGGAGAACGATACAAGGAGTGAAGGATGAGAAACTTATCATATCTATATTATCACATGTAAGGTCGAGTGAATTGTCAATGGAAGAAATGTGTGATGAATTTAAAAAGTAAGTTTATTGAGTTGAATTGTCAATGGAAGAAATGTGTGATGAATTTAAAAAGTAAGTTTATTGAGTTATTTTTATTTCTGTTAGGACAAGAAAATTAATTTGTTTAGTTTAACATATCAATGTTCTAAGCATTTTATTATTATTATTATTATTATTATTATATTATTTAGTCACAAGGTGTATATGAGAATACAAGAGGAAATGGTTAATATGTTGAATGAACAAAGTTGGGATGATGTTAAACTCAACTATCCAGATTCAAGCTCTACAGCTGTATCGAAACATTTTTTTATTGCATTCAAAAAGGTGTGTTGATTTATTACATTCATATTATTGGTTTGTAAGTTAATGTATTTCTATTTTAATACTTATAGATATATAACTATATGTTTATTTGTTTCATTAAATATGTCAAAGAAGAATGTAGATGGAGTACCTGAAAGTTTGAAAGAGAGCCCTCGTGGTTATAATATCCAAAACATTATATATGATATTGAACCTTATACTTACCAAGCTTTCAATAAAGTGGTTATGGGATTTATGGAAGTCAAAACATCACCATTTTGGAGATTTCTAGTTTTTCATTCAGACACAACAAGGATTAGAACAATCAAGCTTCAAGGGAAAAGAAAATACAATGCTGCATTTTATTTGGTAAGATATTGAAAGTGTATGTTTAGCAATTAAGATTAGAAATCAATATTATTAATTCACAAGTTAATTGAATTTTCACTTATTTATGTTGCAGGCATAAGCCTAATATTCAGAGCTCCAATAAAGAACCATTTAAACGTGATTTTGAGAGTATACATCTTGCAACCTGGAAAAAAGATGATTCTTATAATTATATTCTATGAGCCAATGTAAAGGATGAAGGGAAACCTAGTAGTTTATTGGTTTACAATGTTGTGGTTAGAAAGCTAACATATGAGGAAAAGGATTTGAAAGGAGAGATTCTTAACATTTATCAAAAACCACAAGCATTAATTAATTATCTTAAATATACATTTTCAAATGAAGGATATTGGGTTTTGGATTTGTTCTCCGGTTCAAGTAAGAATTATGATCTAACATTTATGAAATCATACTTTAATCTTATATTATTTTTAATTTATGTCTTTTTACAGTATTTAACTTCATTATTTATTTTGTATCTAGAAATTAGGTACAACATTAGTGTGTTTCTTACATAAAGTAAGAAATTGCATAGCCATTGAAAGTGACCCAAGACAGTGAAATTGTATTCAACAAAGAATTAATGCTATTCCAACTCTTCCAGATGAAATGGAAGAAGTTGGCTTGAGGAAAGGAGATTGTAGTGAATCAAAGGTGGAAAAAATGTCAAAGGAACCTCAAGTACCATTAGGAGGATTGATTGGAAATGATCACTTTGGATAAATTGCAGATATCAAAGACCCAATGGAAGAGAAAAATGACACAATGGAATCACAAAATGATGTCGAAGAAAATGATAATGTGTCTGTTGAGAATGATGAATTTGGTATATATGATATTGTTGATTATTTTTAAGATTCCCTTGAAGATGATGCTAAGTGCCCTCGTTGATTACAATTGTAGCATATTATTGGTCATCTACCTCCTCTCCCTCGAACTCTGTCAAATCCTCCTTAGTTTCCTGGATTAAAGTCTCTCTGATTGTTATATTGTGGACCCCCTCCTTTTGTAGTAGAATTTTCCTCCTGAATTCATACATATCCAAAGTGCGCTCTCTCATCAAATAAAATGCGTGACAATCCTTTTCTTTATGTCCTACTGACTTGCAAAAGTTTCAAAATAAGTTCCTTGATGTACTATGGTATTTCTTCATTAATGGATACTAAATTGGATGGTGTCCCCATGTATTACATATTTCACAGTATCCCCCTCCTAGTAATGGATTTGGTGCTCCAATCGAAAAAATATTGCGCAAATGTTGGGAATTCATCCTTGTGGTAGCCTTCAGTCCTACATTTGGTACACCATACATGTTCATGCTTCTCCTTCCCTTTTGTAAGTTCTTCCAATTTAATTTTCAAGGTGGCTAACTATGTATGGACTTGCGCCATTCCTCCCCCATATCCTATAGGAGATGCTTCCAAATTCATTGCAATCTCCAAATCTCAAGATGCAATGTAACATTATGTTGAATCAATGATCAATGAATGTGTGGTAGTATTCATGTAATAAACCACTCTTGGTGTTTTTGATCAAGTATTTGGAATGTCAATATACCCATTAGATCCTTAAATCGTTGGTCATAATCCCAAAATTATTCATTAGGTACTTGTTTGATTTCCTTCAACTTTGTAATGTACCGTGACTCGGAATTTGGCTTCTTGAACTCTTTCAACAATGCTTATCTAATTTTAGCTAAAGTCCTTTCTTGTCAAGTAGGTGTGGTACTATGCAGTTTCATGTACCAGACTAATGTGAGGCCCCTAAATGTTGTTTCCAACTATGCAATCTTTACAGAATCATCTTAGACATTCTTTGCAGCCTAAATTATTTCACATACGAATAGTTGTTGTTCTGGGTCCTCCGACCCAAATCCATGGAACTCAGGCAGTCTCAGGGTGTTGTCTAACCTCTCCATTTTTCTTTTCTTAGTGCCTCCCCTCAGTGATGTTGGTTGACTCTAACTCGACACACTAACTCCACTACTCTGGCTATTGCTACTTTGTCTTCCCCTTCTAACTATAAGTGCTTTTAACAAATCCTCAAATGTTATTTCTGATCTAGGTGACGCAAAAGGGGTCGTGGAATCAACACAGGATCTAGTCTAAGTAGGACTTACCGGCTCTTCTATTATAGGACTGAACTGAGAATTCTCTTCCTCTCCTTCTTTGTACGGTATTTGTACAATCTAGACTATTGTGTAGGGTTCTCTCCCCTTATGCTCATTCCATGGCTCTCCTTTCTCTATCCCAATACTCATCCTCTTATACCTTCTTCCATTGTGTAGTACTCCAAACTTGTCTTCCTCTTCTAATACAACTTCTTTGGTTCTTTGCATCCTTAGTCCATCCCTTCCTTCTTCATTTCTTCCTTCATTGTTTCCTACCTTCATAATATCCTCTTGTCATTCCCTGGTTCCCCTATGTGTGTGGATCCCCTTTAGCAATTAGACTCCATTGTCATCATGCACCTGTCGCACAACAACATTGTTATCCAAGTATCCAATGATTTCATAAACCTTCTGCGCAGTCCCTTGAAGAAATCCCTCTCTGCAACATTGTATGACTGGGTACAATCCACTACAAATTTTGTAATATAACCTCCCAATATACTATCCAAACAAAAATCAACTACATGAGAATTCTTATTACTTACAAAATTCAACTGTCTTACCAACTCAGGAGTCAAGTTCCTCGACGTTGTAGTTCAGTACCTTCCCATATTCTCCACTAATATTTCTAACCACTCAGTTAAGATAATCAGAAAATCTCCAAAGAAAATCTCATGCAGCTCTATGTACACATACCTTTGCATTGATTGCTCGTCGCTCATCTGAGTGTTTCTATTCTATTTTTGGGAAAATTCTCGATCCTTCCCTTTTATCCAATCTAAGATATCTTTCTTAGTCGGCCCCCAAAACATTCCCCCAATCACAGATTATGGGTCCCGGAAATAGAACCATTTGTTGGTGCACAGTTGTATAACCTTAGGTTCAAGTTATATAACCAACAAAACCCTTCAGATACCGTCCCTTTCAACATCAATTGCATGCAAGTGAAGTCTCCCCCAAGTCATCTATTGGGGTTGTAGTAACCACATTTATGCAGGAATGAGGGGATGGGACACGATCGTCTTATTCATTCTTAGTTATCCACTTTTTATGCATTGACATGTGTCTATTATTCCTTGGTTAATTAGTAATTGATTTTATGCAGTATCATCGTGACGTAGATTGCAACATTAACCATTCACCATAACATCCATAAATACTATGCAATAATCATATAGTAAACAAATCTAGTATAACATGCATGAACCTACTATTCATAAACAATCACATGAATCACAAACATAGAGACACAAAGTTAACGTGGTTCACCCAATCCCTGGGCTACATCCACAATGATTTTCTTCTTTATTATTCTTTATGTAATCATTCCAAGATTGCACACTACACTTACAATAGATATATCATGATATCCTTCCCCATCTTGCCTAGCCTCTTTGCAGTGCAAGCCTCTCTCTGCAAAACTCTCTCTAAACCTTCAAACATAGACTCTTTCTCACTCTCAGTCTATCCTCTCAACATCAACAACAACATTAGCTCTACTCCAGCAATATTCTACCTGACCCATTACATATTTATACATAGAATCTAGTGCTCAAACCCTACTTTCTTATTCCGAAAACCCTATTACAACTCATTCTAACTCATTGCAACTCATGTTGACTCATTTTTCGGGTGTGATTTTCATGCTTTTGTGTTTGCATGTTGCTTTTTCATTCTTGACTGTTGTTCTTCCTACTTTTGTGCATCTTTTTGCTTTTGCATGCCAAACTACTATCCTTCATTTTCGCCCACTTTATCTTCCTTCTTTATTCTCTTGTTTTACTCCCATTCTTTATTCTCTGCCAAGTATGCTTTTATTGTGCACTTCAATCCTGAATCACCTCTACTGCACACTCTGCTCATGCCTTCTCTTCTTTCTTATGTTGCTACGCATATCCTCCATACTTAGGATTTTCCTCAAAACTGTATCCAAAATGCATGTCCAACACATACACTTCTCTAAGGAACCCTTCATAACTAGGTTACAATTTTGGCAAGAAGATTTATCCATAGTAAAATAGAATATCCCTTTAGAATTCTACAGTTATGATACCCAACCATTGACAAATTTAGGAAATCATTAGCTCAATATAGTCACGATTCACTACATGATATAAATAAATTCTAGAAATCCCCTTCAGGGCTCATATACCCACTACATTCGTGCTCCCCCACTCTTGAATAGTTTGGGAACTATCATATATCTTCCATATCCCATGTAGTTCACATTATAATATTTTGAATGATTTTCCACCAAAATACCATCCAAACCTTACTTTCCCTTGAATGCCCCCTCGAAATTAATTCTCTTGAATCCAATTGATGTTAATATATTTATTTTTGCATCATTTACTATTATAATAATAAATAATTTAATTTTAAAGTCACAACTTGGAAAAGAATCGAATTGATGTACGTGACCCTCTTGTTTGTGGGACAAAGGTCCCCTTCCCACAATGATTTGATTGCTTAGTCTACATACATACCCTACCCCATACAAATTCAAGAATGTGACCTCCAAGGAGGAAAAACATGTTTTGAACCATTAGGCCACTAAGGCTATACATAATTATATTGGCATTAATATTTTTTTTCTAATTCAACTATGTCTATTTTAGAGATGCTTATAGACTTGATAATAACATCAACTTTTGCATCACAAAAAGATTTTAAAAAATAAAATCTGATTTGGATGTTGATATGAACAAATTTTCATCTTTGTTTGATCACAATATTGTCTAAAAATATTTTGAAACAATTTTATTATAAATTATTTTAATCAAACGACAATTTCTTCCTTAAGTTGTGAAATCGAATCCGATATTTGATGAATGATGTTTCTTGGAGAAAACATCCTAATAGTTATTGCATATGTTTTCATGGTTAAATGTATCCCTAATATTCCAATGGTTGACATTACTAACCTACTAAACCCCTAACACTTAACCTCGTAATGATGGTTGACTATATTTAGCCATGGTTTACCTTAGTTGACCATGGTGGCACATAATTGTTCATGGTTTACACTACTCCACTAAGTGTCTATGGCTAAATGAAGACCTATTATATGAATGGTTGATTCTACTAACTTGATAACACCCTATACCATAACTTAATAAAGATGGTTTACTATGGTTAACCATAATTTAACTTTAATTAACCGACCTATTATATGAATGGTTGATTCTACTAACTTGATAACACCCTATACCATAACTTAATAAAGATGGTTTACTATAGTGAACCATAATTTAATCTTAATTAACCATGGTTGATTCTATCCCACAAATTATTAAATATTCTTTCTAGATGTCCAAAATGATTATCAAAACATTAACATATAGTCACCCTAATGAGGCTATTGTAAGTGAATCAATAGAAATGTAACCTAGAGTTTAAATCTCTTGATATCATTAACTAATGAAAATGAAAGTAAAAATACAATTGAGATGAACACACCAAAATGATCATTTTCAAACACAAAATACGATCACCCTAATGAGGTTATTGTAAGTGAATCAATAGGAATGGAACCTAGAATTTAAATCCCTTGATATTACTAACTAATGCAAATGAAAGTAAAGATACGCTTGAGACAATCACAACAAATGATCATTTTCAAAGACAAATTGTCTCAATATTTTATAAAGATTTATATGAGTTTTGTTGGTTCCAATAAAGTTATCCAAATACACAAGTACCAGCCTTCCTTACCAAATAAAATAAAAACCCATAACCGACTTGCACATTTTATTAGATTTATATTTTTTTTTGTTTTTAAAATATTTTGTAGAAATAAAAAATATCTCAAAATGAAAAGAGAGAAAGTTGCTCAAAGAATAAACTTGTTATAAATCAATTTTGTTTCATTGTTATCCAAATACACAAGTACCAACCTTCCTTGCCAAATAAAATAAAAACCCATAACCCACTTGCACATTTTATTAGATTTATAATTGTTTTTTGTTTTTAAAATATTTTGTAGAAATAAAAGATAGCTCAAAATGAAAAGAGAGAAAGTTGCTCAAAGAATAAACTTGTTATAAATCAATTTTGTTTCATTTTTTCCTTTTTATTATGTAAAGGAAATGATTAAAAACAATTTTGTTGCATTTTTTTTTTTAATTATATAAAGGAAATGATTAAAAAAATAGATGCATGATGAAAATAGCTATATCTAAAAGATAACTTGAAACAAGAAAAAGATAAAAGGCGAGAAACCTTGAAGCAATTTATTTCTAGAAAAGACTCCAAGTGGAGTTCAATGTACAAAAATAAATTGAGAAAAAAACAAATGAGGATGTCACAATATAGTCACTAATATATGGCAATTACATAATTTTAAAAATGAAATTTTGGACATATAGCAATGATACGCTACTTGGGACATTCTAAAACTATATGCAAACAAGCTCGCAGACTCAACTTTAACTTGGGCATTTCATAAACCACACATAAATGCTAACAAAGGAATCATGTGCCTCAAGATGGTTAAACAAAATTTTTATTAACAAATTTCACAAGAAAAAACACACAATTGATGCAAATGTAGGAGCATCTTAGGCACAACCAACTATCATGCATCAAGTTTAGTCAGTCGAGAGTGGACTGAGGGGCTCTGTTGATAGGTTTTTCTAGCCACATCCCTGTAACCATGGAGTTGGGCGAGCGTGGGTGCAGGCAGGAGAACTTCCAGGGAGAGCTTGGGCGAGGACTGGGCAAGCACGGGCAAGGGTGTGTGCACTACCAGATCGAGCAGACTCAGTGGAGCAGTGCAGCGGGTGCAGGGCGAGCATGGGTTTGGTAGTGGTGGCATAGGTTCTATTCCCGCAGGCCTGTGGTGTGGCGGTGTGGGTGTGTGAGGGATCTGCAGAAGGCGGAGTGTGTGTGGTGGTTGCCTCCTTTTTTGGGGCCGAACTTCTCCCTGCATTTACCACGACCGTTTCTATGGATGCGTGGCAGTGTTAATCTTTGGAGCGTTGGTGGAGGCTTCTGGGGTTTTTTTTTCAATGGGGGGTTTTGTCCTCTCTTTGGTTTTCTTTCTGGACCCTCTTGACCTCTTCCTCCTTGGCTAGGAAAGGTTTTGGACCAGATCTTTAAGGTCCACAAGGGGGCATGCGTTGTATTGTTTAACACTTTGAGTTCCTTTGGGGGTGTGCGGTGTTGGATAAACACTTTGAGGTCCTTTAGGGGCGTGTGACAACTGGTTACAGTTTCTTTTCTGGTTTTGTTGGGGTTTATCCATGTTTTGTTTCCCATTCTACAACTTGCATGCTAGTTTCTAGTGTATTTATGTTTCCTTTTGGGGATGTAGTAGTTTTTGTATTAAGCATGGTCTATGATCAAGAATCATTTGCAGAGGTAAATGAGATTATACACTAATATAATTTCGAGCAAATTTTCTATTGGAAAAAAAACCAACTATCATGCACATCTTATTTTCTTTCGGTAATTTAAGTATTACATTCATCATATTTCATTGATTTTGTATGATTTTATGTTGTTACAAAAGGTACTATAGTAACATGGAAGAAGAGAGAACCTCTCACAGTTACAACTATGAAATAGGTTGTAGAAGAAATGTTTGATGGTTGAGAAGATAATAATGATAATTTGGTCTAGATTGGTTCAGTAATAACAAGCAATATTCTTGTCCAAATTTCCCATCAACATGCCTCCAGTGGCATGATATGCTTGTAAAGAAATTATTTCCCTTCAACAACAATGGAAGACAAACATTATTTTAATAATAAAACAATGGATAATGCATCCAACATAGTAAATGATGCAATTGAAACTTAGCAATAGAAACTATGGTGTAAAAGTAAATAATTAATGTCACTGAGATAATTACAAGGAATATACAAAAATCTAACTACACCGGTTTTTAATCACCTTGAAGATTAATCGATGGCAGCTAGGATGGTTAAGCAATTCGACTTCCAAGTTTTGTGTATAAAATTATCTATGCACAATAAATAAGGCACCTTTGGCCTTTGAGTAAGCTCCATTACATGGTTGCGGTGTGATGAAGACCCCCTTGGGGATCTTCATACCCACAGGTGCAGAGTTCTAAATAAAATTTGTGTAACTTCAATATTGACCTGCTCTCGATTCTCCAATTCCTCGGGCCCAAATATCCTATGTAAAGTGAGTTCTAAACTCTATGTTTTAAAACCTTAAGTGTCTTTTCCTGACTCTAAACTACTCTATGTATCCCGAACTTTCCCTTTGCACATGACTTCATGTGACTAGGTTCAAAACCCCATGCTTAATATTAAAAAGTGCTTCTTCTTTGGTGCTTACTCCATGTGACTATGCATCGGGACCATGTGCACGAATGTCAAAAACGTGAACTTACCCCTTTCCTGTTCTGATCCGGTGGATGATCGAATCTCTGGTTGTCGATTCTATCGTGATTAATGGTCACGATATTTTTTCCACGTGTCATCTCCACAATACCATTGCTTCCCCCTGCTTGTAAATATAACTATATCCTGCTAAAAGACTATGGGAAAATTGATTATGTGTGGATGTTGGAATTAATGAACCTTTTGTTATAGATGGTAATGTATATATTTTTGTTACTAAACAAATTGTAAGTTGTTGCATAATTGTTTAAGGATTTTTCAATGTAGATCTTGATGCATGAGAGAGATGGTGAGGGCAACCACTAATGGTTGAGATGACCCCTACCAGACCAGTACTCTACTAGATTTAAATTGTTCAAAACTAGAACAATGCTCTGACCCAGAGAATTTAATTACCATTCAGGCTCGTAGTTGGGAAGTCTTCCTCAAGAGTTAATGAGGAGATGGGTAGAGTACCCATCTGGTAACTTCCTGATCTGACCCACAAATTTGGGTAATGGACCCATGAAATCTTGTTGAGGAAGCTAAGAAAAGGAAGGAAAATCATGGACAAAAGGGAGGAGGTAGAGGAATGGGTCTGGTGACCATTTTCTAAAGAATGAGAGCATGTGTTGCTCTATGGTTCTGAAAAGAATTGAGACACGAATTGGTTTCTGGGTACAAGAATTGTTGGGCAACGTTTTTCTAATAAATTTGATAAACGAAACTATAGAAATATGATGTGATTGAGTGATAAATCACAACATCCTCCCTTGCTTGGTGGATAGAAAAATAATATTCTAGAATTCCTGTGGGAGGAGAAGAGTGACCTTCGTCCCTGGCTATTGCTGAACAAAAGGAAGAATCTCTCTCAAGGTATCATGATTTAGCTAGGGGTTGGTCGATGGTAAATATTTCTAGAAGTTGTTGTGCCTATGATTGGGTGGAAAAGGGCATCCCTTTCAACAGTTGCAACACTTTCTGGGTTCTAGATAAGTATATTTTTCCAAAATCCTCACAAAGTTAATCTCAGAGATAATTATAGATTGTGTTTTAGAGCAATATAAGTTCATTTTCCTGTTAAAAACACCTTGAAAATTTAGGTGTGAATGTGAAAATGTTTTAGTTGAATTCCATTTGACTTATCTCCTTACTTCTTGACTACATGTGTGTTAAAATAAAAGTTTTGGGTGAGAACACTAATGTTGATTAGGCATTACCGTCCATTTTTTGTTATAGTGGGGACAATTAAATAGTTAGAACCTCTACAGGAAAAATATTAAAGGAGAGAGAGATGTATTTCTGCATATAAGTGTTCTATTTTAGTTTGTCCTCAAGCCTTATTACAAAAAACTTAGAGTATATCAAATCTGGGTTTGGACTTTAGGGAAACAACCCAAATATTGAAAATGAAAAAATCATTATAAATAGGTAGTAAGGAAGAATAATTTGGAAATAAACATGACCATTCCTACTTGAATCAAAATATAAAATCCCTTTTGATTTCATTTGGGCATTAATAAATGTTTATGCTAAACTTGTGTTAAATTCCTATAAATTTGGAAAGAATCCCCATAACTGTGACGGGCTATAATTTTGGGTAGAAATATAAAAATTTCATGTGGAGGAAATTATTTGCCTTAAGACTAATTTCCTTAAATTTTGGGTAAGAAAAGTAAATCATAGTAAAAGGAGCAATTCTACTCCTTTACCCAAGAGGAGAGGAAAATTAGAAATATGAATTTAATTCCAAAATGGAGAAATTTCAAATTGCTTTATAAAGATTGGGAAAGTATATTTCTTCTCCCTTACTTTCCTATAAGACAAAATAATTCCATTTAAATTTTCCAGATAATAAAACCGTGCAAGGCTATGGAAATATATTATTATTATTATTATTATTATTATTATCCTTTTGGAAAAATGGAGGTTAACGTGAGAATAAAAAGGCTTGAGACCAAAAGAAATATAATTTAATATTATTC
Source organism: Picea glauca (assembly GCA_000966675.3). Lineage (NCBI taxonomy): Eukaryota > Viridiplantae > Streptophyta > Pinopsida > Pinales > Pinaceae > Picea > Picea glauca. Next base: position 71,340 of record JZKD02S1790606.1, on the reverse strand, counting down.
AAATGTCAAAGTTGTCAATGTTTCATCGAAACCTGCACAAGAGATCTAGCTAAAGCAAGTACAAACACATCTTATCAAGAAAGGAAGAGAGATTCAATATGGAAGAATGAGAAAATATATTCACACTACTCCAATGAGCTAATGATTGATACATAGATGATGATCAATATGATACAATGAATGAGTGGAATACACTCATATATAGGAAATAACATGCATAATAGCATAATAGTGATGACCTAAATAGAAAGTCTAAAATAGAACTAGTCAGTTAACTCCCACTGAACTAGTGTGCCAAAAATAGAAATTTCTCCAACACCCCCCTAAACATCATTATGGAGTAAAAATGAATCCTAATTACTATGACATATTAGGTACTCATGTGCAATGCAACTAATGAACACTGATTAAAAATGAGGAAAGAGCGAAAACCATGTGGGAACAAAACCCCCCCTCAAAAGACAATGCATCAAATGAAGAAAAGACAGTTGTTAGGCAACTGTGTTATTCACTCCAAGATGATCTCGCAAAGTTTGAAACTTCTTCTTACTGAAATTATTCATGAAGATGTAGAAATCTTTATGGATCTGATGAAGTCCTTTGGCAACCTATCTAGTCTTGTACCTCTTGATCCTGTGGACCCATCTGTACCTGAAAATATTCATTTCTAGTGGAAGTGGAACCAGATGCCAAGTTTGATTCTTTAGGAGTGAGTCATACTCCTTCTACATGGTTTCTTTCCATAATGGATTTCTCACAGCCTCACTGTAGGTCTTTGGATCAGACGATTGAACCATACAACAATGCATGGGAATTGTTGGTTTAGAATTTGAAGGTACATGAGAAGGCTCCTCATAATGAGATTGAGTCCTCCTCGAATCCAATGGATTCCATGCAAGAACACCTTATGCCTGAAGTGTAAATTGTTCCCTCTTGGGAATCTGTTGAAGCTTCAACGTTGGATTCTTATCAGGCTGTACTACTTGCTTATTTCCATGTACAAAATCTGAGTGTATGGAATCATCTTTGATATCTGAAACTCATGGAAGAAAAAGAGTATTTGCATGATGCATTGGAGGTGCGTGAAAAGTACTCTCCTTATGTGTAGGTAGAAAAGAGGAGTCGCCTTCAGCAAACTTGGTGAATTTATAAAACATTGACTTGTGATCCACCTCACCAATTGCAATAATGTAATTTTCACGCATGTCAAGTAAAAAACTTGAATCTCATGTAAATTCAACCTTTTTACCTTTCTGATTGATCTGATAAAATAAGAGCAGAGTCATAGAAAGATTTGGAACATGTAAAACATTCTCAAAACTTCCATTATGGAGTTCCACTCTTCCCTCTCCTGCTACTGCTGCTAGAGTATCATCCCCCATGAGAATAGGGGGTCTAGAGCATGAACTCAGAGAAGTAAAAACTTCCTCTTTCGCTACCATATGATGTGATGTGCCAGAATCTATAATCCATGAATCAGATGAGGAATTAATTACAACAAGAGCATGATGATTACCTTTCATAGGAGAATGATATTCTTCCTTCTACTTATTGAATCCTTTTGGAATGAAATTTCCAAGGTTGTTCTGCTGAAGTACATGTGCCATAAGATCGATTTGTTTCTTCATGCATGTGGATTCTTCATGATTTGGTTTAATGCAGTAAGTGCATTGCTTTCCCTTCTTCTTCTTCTTGGAATTTGAAGAGTCCTTAGAACCTGAAGAATCCTTAAAGGGTTTGGAATATCCCTCCTTCTCGTTCTGCTTCTCCTTCACATTCTTTTTGGATGATCCTTTTCCATTCTGCATGGTGAGTGCATGTGCTTTGGGTGTTGAAATAATGTAACTGCGAAGAGCATTCTTATTATTTTTGTTATTGGATTAAATCCCCATTGTGGATTTAATCATGTCATTATTATTATTTTTATTATTAGATTAATC
>JZKD02S1790606.1:44418-63649 GCA_000966675.3 Picea glauca | reverse complement strand
GGATAAATGTTGTGTCTATTGTGGATGTGTATTTCTCAGTGATCTTGTGCTTATTATGCTCTTATCTTTATGAAATGCAAAGAACTATAATATCAGCATAAAACATTAACATTGGGATCCTTGATTAGGCCCATGTGAATGAGTTTTTTCTACTCATGTATGAGAAAATCAATGAATTTATCCATGGTAGGCATCTTCCAATTTGTTCCCATAAGATACCTTCTAGAATGGAAAGTGGAAACATAGATAGCATATTCTGGTTATCTCATTGACCAAGTGGAATTTGATCTCGCAGGGAAGGCAACACTCAACACCTCTAGCAAAACCTCACGTGATCAATTTTATGCCCCAGAAATGAGACCCTCCCTCCTATGGGTTTCTCAGTGTAATGTGTCTCTCAATCGGATGTCAAGCATCCCTCTTCATTGGTATGATGAATTCATTGGTAATGTCGTGCTCTCAATATATTGAAAAAAGGAGAAGCTTACTATTGAACTAGCTTGGCCAAGATTGTTAGAATAAGTTGGTCTATCAATACCACAAGATGTTAAGTTCAATATCAAAGATTTAAACTTAGTAAAGAAATCATGTATATTATCAAAACTTTTAGGATCCAAATTATTCAACTCTATCTCAAGCATATAACCTCTCATCTCATCTTGCTTTCCAAATAGACTTTCCAAGGTAGTCTAGATATCATTTGGAATATTACATGCAGAAACATGAAACCATAAATAATATGAAATCAATTCAAGAAAAAATCATGTGGCTTCATCCTTTCGGTTCTCCCATCTCTTCTTCTCAATTGTTGATGTAGGTTTTTTTTATGTCCCCATCATCAAGTTGTACAATCCTTTCCATTTGAGTTGGAATTCTTCCTTGGGCTTCCAATCAAAATAATTGTATTGTGTGAGGATTACTACCAACTTTGATTGTAGAATAGGTGTCGTATCCATATCTCCTACTGTTTTTGAGAACCCCTAAAATTTAATCTCAATTTGCAAGTGAAAAACTGAGAAATCACTATAGAAAGGGCACTTTAAGTGCATAATTCATATCAATTTCAGGAGGCTATCTTCCGACTTTATTTTTGAGCAAACAGTGAGAAATCTCGCCAAACGGTTGAAAACCCACTTGCAGAATAGGTCAATTTACTTGTAAGCAGTTTGTTTCCTCAAAAAGCTAATATTTTGGGAGAAATAACTACAAAAACAATCATTTTTTTAGAGGCGGTCGCACCTTTCCTTAAGAGACAGAGCGACCAATCCTTAGTGGTAACCCTTTGTTGTGTTCTGGTCACCCTTTTCCAGTGTATTGGGAGTGACCCTAGTCACCCTTTTCCAGTGTCTAGGGTACGACCAACCCAAAATTTGAAAAATTCATAAGTTTGGGTGTGAAAATCGCTCCTTTCAACAGGAAGAGGGTGTGATCGTGTCTGTTGCACGGATTTTCTCACCGAAACTATGATTTCCTTATTCTTTGGCTTGTCTGTCTTGCTCCAAGCAGCATAGATCTGATACCTTGTCAATGTTTCATCAAAACATGCAAAGGATATCTAGTTGTTGTCCTTTGGGTATGGAAGTAAGCGAATATTAAGGAAAAAAAGACAAAATGTGAACTGCACGGAAGACACAGTAACTGATACTGGTTTGAAGTGAGCAAAAGAGTAGAAAAGATGGTGTGAAGTAAGAGAAAGCAATACGTTGGATGAGGATATCGAGGATGGACAAATCAGCAAGCAATACGGATCGTGGACAACTCAACAAGAGGAAAAAGCCACCGTTGGATGCTTTGGAGTACCACCCAAGAAGGAAGGAAAGAAAGGTTGGTGAAGCCCTGAAAACGTGGGTCAAGTTGACCTAGGTTTTTAGACACCTAGGGTTTTGAAACTTAGGTTTCAACCAAAGGATGTCAGTGAGATATTGTAATGTATAAATAAAGGTCAAGAGGACCTAGGATGGGGTGGTGCTAGGTTGGTTGAGAGTTCATTATTATTGAGAAATTGAGTGAGTACTACGGTGTGAGAGAGAAGTGTTGTGTGTGAGGGACTTCTTTGTTGTAAGATATTCAGTTGGGTGCGAAGATCAACCCTGCAGTTGGGTGTGCAGGGAGGGAAGACAGAGAGGAAGAGAGAAGATTTGCTAGCTAGAGAGTGTAGATCAGAACTGTATGCTTTCATCTTAATATATTATAAATCAAATTTCTGTGGACGTAGCCCTAGAGAGAGGGTGAACCACGTATATCTTGTGTTATGTGTGATTGATGTTGGGTTCTTTGTCATTTGATATGCTGCTATTATTTAATTGTGTTAGATATGAGATATAACTTGTGCAATAAGCCTGAGGAAGATAAAGAATACTAGGTTGTTGTGTGTAGTTGCTTTGAATCCATTTTTCATTTCCTCTGGTTGTAGACACATGTTTCCTACAGCCTCCTATAGATACTTCAAGTGAGACTGCATCTTCCTCGCAGGTGTTGCTGAAAGGGCCAGTAGTTAGGGCTTGTTGGTGCGTTGTTAGAGATGAACCCTAGGTCTGCCCATGTGACAACAAATGGTTCTGTTGTTGGGACATGAATCTTCTTAAGGGAATGTCACGGTGGTTTCCATTGAAGACAGAGATTCAGAAGTGGATAGAAGATCAAGAAAAGGACTTCTCTAAAGCCCAGAACAAGAACCCTAATATTAGTACAGAGGATTGGTTGGGAAGATATATCTTTACTAATCTACACGAGATTTTCTTTGGAGGAATTTATTAGGAGTTATACGAGTGGCTAGGTAGGTTAGCAGACACCCAATTTGAGATCATATCTAGACCGCATGTGATTTGGACGTCGGTGTTGATCAATAAGGTCAAGAGAGTTGATAATGTCATGTCAAGAGAAATAGATCACTAGTTCGATAGCACCATTGGATGGTATATCACCAAGTTTTTTGTTGACAGAGTAGAGTCATATAGCCAAGACAATAAGTATTTATTTAAGGGACCCAGAGGAAAATTTCTACACTTTTTGAAGTTGAAGATAAAGATTCTATTGCATGAGAAGAACATCTTGAAGATACAGTAGTTGGTCGGATTGGAAAAGGCTAATGTTCAAGAACTCGGACAGCGACAGCGACACAAAGGCTCAACATACGCGCAGTGGGAGAGTGTTCAGAGAAGTCCCTCTTGAGAACTTTTTTAAGAATAACTACGAGGATGAGGGTTTCTACAGTGGAGAAGAGGAAGATCTTACAAACGAACAACATTCAGAATTCGCTAGGGCAGAGGAAGGGAAATTTGAAGAACCTCATCGGGAATAGCCAGAAACTTCAAGAATCGCACCGACTATTGAAGTAAGTACTATTATTCCTCTTGTTGTTTCAGCAGCATTAAGCAATCAGAGTAATCAGAGTCACCAGAGTGATTTGAGCACTGTCACTAGTAGTCCACCACATACTCAGTCAGGAAACCTAGGAAGACCTATGGCAGATGAGATGAGATTACCCACCTTTAGAGGAGATGGATCTGAAGATGCTGATCAACACTGGTTTTATATGAAGTTTTATGGAGTATTAATAATATCACCGATGAAGCTGTTAAACGATATCAACTCAGTAATACCCTAAGAGATCACGCACTAAGATGGTACATGAAATTTGTCCAAGGAACTGCACTGAAACTGTTGAATGTCATTAAGACTATGTTAATTGTTGAATTCAAGAAACCTAAGTCAGAGTCGCAATCCATTACAGAGCTAAAAGAAATCAGGCAAAGAATAGTTGAACCTGTGTGGGAGTTTGACCAGATATTTAAGACCTTGACAGGCCATTTGAGTTTCCATATCCCAGATGAGAAGAACAAGGAATGGTTCATTGATGCCCTCTTACCACACATCAGAGTTCCTCTGATGCAGCAGAATATTTCTTCGCAGGCTGAGGTGTTGGAGATCGTCATGAAGTTAGAATCATCCCCTATGGGAGAATCCATCTCAGGTATGATTCAAATCTTGAGTTAGCTGACTAGCTTATCTCTACAGGTCAAAGATATGAAGAAAGAAAAAAGAAAAGATAAAAGAGAAGACATATGGTGTATCAGATGCAAATCAGAAGGCCATGACAGGGAACATTGCCCCTTATTTCATGAATACTTGGCCTTTGAAGCTATGAGACCTTTGAAGCAAGTTACCCTACCCTGGTACGAGGTAAGTAGAAATCAACATCGCCCTGGTGAATGTTACTATATGCAAAAATATGTCCAGACACCCACAAATCTGTATTTCACATTTTGTAAGTCAGTAGGACACAATGACAAGGATTGTATGGCTTATGACCTCATGCATGAAAGGTCGAGGGATATATACAAAATTCAAGGTGAATTACATCAAGAAGGAAGCATTGCGCAGTATAATTCCCCAAGAAGAGGAACTTCAACCCTCACGGTCGATTCGGAGGAAGAGGAGGAGGTATGGGTTGAGGTCAAGGACAGATTATCTGTTACAACTATGTGCAACCAGGACACTTAGCAAGGGATTTTCAGAACCCTTGTACCACTTTCAATTATTGCAGATCATTCGAACATGTTATCGAAGATTGTCCTGTGTTGCTAGCCAAACTTCAGGAGAGACGAGGACCTCAACAGAACCCACAAGTGAAACTGATATACCTTGAACCTCTCAAAGAGGAACCTAGAGTCATTGTTATCACTAGAGGAGGTACTGTTATAGGAGAAGACAGAGTGACCCAAGGAAAGACTATAGAAGAATCAGAAGTCAGGAAAGCTCCAAAGAAGACACAAGTTTTTGATGCAAAGAAAGAAAAAAAAATATTTGAGGAGGCAAGAAAATAATTTGGGAGAGACCAAGGTTATTCATCGAAGACACAACCAAAAGTAAGAGAATGAAGAATGCCTATAGCATTCGACCAATTTGATCTTCCAGGAGAAAGAAAAGAGGTAAGAAAAATAAGAAACTACACCTGAATGCTCAAATTGGAGAGTATGATATAGACTATGTAGTCCTCATCTTAGGGTCGGAGGTCAATGTCATGACAAAGAAGACCTGGGCACTGATGGGAAAACCTAAGTTGATCTACTCCCCTATCAGGCATAGGATGGCTAATCAACAAGTTGTAAGCCCCTTTGGAATATTGTAACATGTCCCAATGGACATCGACGGATTAAGGACATTTGCAGACTTTGAGGTGATTGAGATACTTGATTATAGTTGTCCTTACCCTGTGTTGTTAGGAATTGATTGGGATTTCAATAATACCACTGTGGCTGATTTAAAGTAAATAAGAATGGCATTTGAAGGAGATGGCCTTAGGGTCATTGAACCTTTGGATCCCGACGAAGGTTAGATATACACCGAACCCATCAAAGAAGAAGACCGTGCATATGAACTAGAAAACATATACAAATTAATAGCCAGACAACAGGATTACATTAATCCTATAGTGGATGGGAAACTAAGCTAGATAAGTGATAGCGCATGTTCATCATATTCAAAAGAAGCAATGGAGAACTGGCAGAACAAAATGTATGAATTATCTACAAGGATATGTGCTATATTAACCAGAGAAGTTTGTTGGATCGATGCAACAGTAAGTAACTTTCCCACCTTTGATGGTTTAAATAATTTAGAATAATTCTTGTTGGACTTTGAAGAAATTGTACCAATACAACAAATATTGTTAGCAATGGATGAGGCCCTGAAAGAAAGTCCAGCAAGATGGTGGGGGACATTCAAAAACAACATTACAGACTGGATACAATGTCGCACTTTGATGACAGCATGGTGTTCAAAGAAAGTGGAAGGCTTTGAGTTTAGGTACACAGGTCAAAGTTGTCCGAAGGACCATGTGCAAAGTTGCGATGAAGATTGGATTAACATTCCTCAAGAGCAGTGGGTTCACAAATTCATCAACATGTTGGACACAACCCATATCAATTGGTACCTACAAGCAGAACTGCACCTCGTCACTGCAGATTGGGAAGGTATGAATCAGAACTTTGTAAATACCTTTTTATTTGAAAGTCAATATCCTACAATGGATCAAGCATTACAGATTGTAAGATAGAAAGTATTTGAGGAGGCACCTATCCTCCCTTTGGAACAAGAAGAGGATGAATGGATTGCACCTCTCCAAAAATTGCAAGGTTGTTACAATATCAATGCTGACGAAGATGATGATCCTAGGAAAGTGAACATCACTGAAACAAAAGGACAGAGAGACATAGAAGGACCAGGAGTTGAACTACCTTTTATTGGACAAACGATCAAGATCAAGAAAGTCAATATTGGAACAGAGAAAACACTGAAGCTTGCAAATGTTGGAGATTATTGGGATGTTGCCTCTATTGACAAGATCACAGAGTTACTGCATGAATATCATGACTTGTTTCCAACCAAGTTCATTGACATAAAGGGAATTAAAGGGCCCATGGGAGAGATGAGGATCCCTTTGAAACCATATGCAAGGACAGTCAATCAAAGACCCTACAGATTGAACCCTAAATGTAAGGAGAAAGTGAAGATCTAACTTGACAGGATGCTAGAAGCAGGAATCATAGAACTTGTTGAAGATTCAGAGTGGATTATCCCTATGGTGGTGCAGGATAAGAAGATAGGAGAAATCAGGATCTGTGTAGATATCAGGAAGTAGAATGATCCATGTTTGCATGACCCATTCCCTATGCCATTCACTGACAAAGTGTTAGATAATGTAGGAGGACAAGAGGTATATTCTTTTACAGATGGATTTTCAGGATACCATCAGATCTAGATTTCCAAGGAAGATCAACATAAGACCACATTTGCGACAGAATGGGGATCCTACCAGTATACAGTGATGTCGTTTGGATTGAAGAATGCCTCAACCATCTTTTCCAAGGGCGTTCAAGGAGTTTTTACATAAATTCATGGAAGCATATTTTGATGATTGGACTGTTTTTAGCTTATTACAAAATCATATTGAATGTTTAAGATTGATGTTGGGTAAGTGCAGACAGTGTCAGATTGCCTTGAACCTGAAGAAGTGCATCTTATTTTCACCCTTTGGAGTGTTGTTAGGTCATATTGTGTGTAAGCAGGGACTGTTGGTAGACCCATATAAGATTTCCATTATAGTTGATATGCCCCCTCCTACTTTAGTCAAATAGTTGTGCAGTGCGCTGGGACACACTATATATTATAGGAAGTTCATTAAAGGCTATGCACAGATCACAACACCCATGAAGAATCTTTTGAAGAAAGAATGTCAGTTTAATTGGACATAAGAATGCCAGCAAATCTTTGACACACTGAAACAGAAAATGGTTACTGCGCCTATTATGGTTTTCCTAGATTGGAGCAAGGAATTTCACGTGCATGTCGATGCATCTTATATTGCATTAGGAGTTGTGTAAGCCCAAACGGGAACTAGAGACATTGACCACCCATTAGCCTTTGCTAGAAGGAAGCTATCAACATCTGAAACTAATTACACCACCACTGAGAGAGAAGGGTTAGCCATGGTGTATGCACTATAGAAGTTTCACCACTACTTGTTGGGAGGACACTTTAAAATGTTTATTGATCACTCCACGCTGAAATACCTAGTCAACAAACCAGTGTTTGGGGGGAGAATATGCATATGGATTCCGTTATTTCAGGAATACGATTTTGAGATTGTGGTTAAGGCAGGAAGAATGAACAAAGGTCCTGACCACTTGTCAAGGTTAGAACATGAAGAAGAGCCTACTAGTTTGGAGGATACATTGTCAGATGCATGGTTGTTGGGAATTAGAAATATCGATGATCACTTTGCAGATATATTCCAGTTCCTGTCAACAGGAATGGCACTGAGTGAATATACAATCACCCAGAAGAAGCAGTTGGTATTGCATGCTACAAACTTTTCACTTATAGTTGGAAAACTATACAAGATGGGACCTGATGAGATATTGAGGAGGTGTGTTATGGAGGCAGAGCGACCGTTGATCCTCAAAGAATATCATGAAGGCATCGTAGGAGGAAACTACGCAGGGAAAGCAACAACGCATAAGGTTCTTAGAGCCGGCCTTGGGTGGCCTACCTTACACAGAGATGATAAGGACTATTACAGAGCCTGTGATGTATGCCAAAGAGTTGGAAAACTGTCCAGAAGAGATGAAATACCTTTAGTACTGCAACTGACCCTACAAGAATTTGAGAAATGGGCCATTGATTTCATGAGGCCTATAAACCCACCAGGGAAGCACACAGGAGCCAAATACATAATCACTGCAACAGAGTACTTGACCAGATGGGTCGAAGCAAGAGCAATTAAGGATTGTAGTGCAACTATAGTTGTGTGCTTCATATTTGATGATATTACAACCAGGTTTGGATGCCCGAAGATCCTTATGAGCAATAAAGGCACACATTTCATCAATAAGACCATTTAATCCTTGACTAAGGAATTTGCAGTTCATCACCAGAAGAGCACACCCTACCACCCAAAAGTGAATGGGACAATTGAAGCATTCAATAAAATATTGGAGACAACATTGACGAAGATTTGCAATTTGAACAAGGATGACTGGGATTTAAGAATACCATTAGTAATATGGGCCTATAGAACCACTTGCAAGAAGCTTACAATGCAGACTCCCTTTAAGTTGGATTACGATCTTGAAGCAGTTGTCCCAATGGAATATTTGGTCCCAAGCTTAAGAATCGCATCCTTCACAGATATGGATGATACCTGCATTGTTCAAGAGAGGCTCACACAGTTGGTTGAACTAGAAGAAGACAGATTTATTGCAGGATTTCATCAGTAGGTATAGAAGGAAAGAGAAAAGGCCTACCATGACAGACACATCAAGAAGAAGGCATTTAAGCAAGGTGATTTGGTATTGGTATATGACAGTAAGTTCATGAAGCATCTAGGAAAGTTCAAAACACGTTGGCTTGGGCCATATGAGTTTGTCTATGTTACAGAAGGAGGAGCTGTGAAGTTGAAGACTTTGAATAGAGAATGGAAGGAAGGTTTGGTGAATGGGATCCTGTTGAAACTATACTATGACAACCAGCTGCCTCGCAGCTCTCACTAAAAGCATAAGGAAAAGGGTCTAGGTACTAGGTGCAGTTGAAATTGGGTACCATACACAGAAAAGAAAGTTTGCAGAAGGAAGGGAGGGGTAGAGAAGAAAACACAAGCTGCTCCGCACAGCCTAAAGTTGAAGCAAATTAGAAGAATCAGATCTAAAGTGTCATGGGATGAGTCACAAGTGAATGTTGGGGTCCTGTTGGCCCTTGGGTATGGAAGTAAGTGAATATTAAGGCAGAAAAGGCAGAATGCAAACTGCATGGAGACACAGTAACTGATACCGGGTTGAAGTGAGCAGAAGAGCAGAAAAGACAGTGCAAAGTCAGAGAAATCAAGTCGTTGGATGAGGAGATCGAGGATGGACAGATCAGCAATGAATATGGATCATGGACAACTCAGCAAGAGGAGAAATGCACCGTTGGATGATTTGGAGCACCACGCAAGAAGGAAGGAAAGACAGGTTGGTGAAGCCCTAAAAATCCAGGTCAAGTTGATCTAGGGTTTTAGACACCGAAGATTTTGGTATCTATGGTTTTGACACTTAGGTTTCAACCTAAGGATGTCGGTGAGCTATTGTAATGTATAAATAAAGGTCAAGAGGACCTGGGATGGGGTGGTGCTAGGTTGGTTGAGAGTTCATTGTTATTGAGAGATTGAGTGAGTACTACGGTGTGAGAGAGAATTGTTGTGTGTGAGGGTCTTCTTTGTTGTAAGATATTCAGCTGGGTGCGAAGATCAACCCTACAGCTGAGTACGTAGAGAGGGAAGACAGAAAGGAAGAGAGAAAATATGTTGGCTAGAGAGCGTAGATAAGAACTGTATGCTTTCATCTTAATATACTATAAAGAAAAGTTCTTTGGACGTATCCCTAGAGAGAGGGTGAACCAGGTATATCTTGTGTTAAGTGTGATTGATGTTGGGTTCTTTGTCATTTGATATGTTGCTATTATGCTATTGTGTTAGATCTGAGATATAAATTGTGCAATAGGCATAAGGAAGATAAAGAATACTAGGTTGTTGTGTGTAGTTTCTTTGATTCCATTTTACATTTCCTCTGGTTGTAGACACCTGTGTCCTGCAAACCCCTATAGCTAATTCGGGTGAGACTGCATCTGCCTCATAGTTGCCGAAAGGGACAAAATTTAGGGCTTGTTGGTGCGTTGTTAGAGCTGAACCCTGGGTCTGCCACTATGCCAACACTAGCTAAAGCAAGTACAAACAAATCCTATCAAGAAAGGAAGAGAGATTCAATAGTGAAGAATGAGAAAATATATTCACACTACTCCAATGAGTTTATGATTGATACATAGATGATGATCAATATGATACAATGAATGAATGGAATACACTCATATATAGGAAATAACATGCATAGTGATTATCTAGAAAGAAAGTCTAAAATAGAACTAGTCAGTTAACTCCAACTGAACCAGTGTGTCAAAAATAGAAACTTCTCCAACAAAAGTACACCAGGGAATAACCCGTGATTAAATGCCTTAAACATGTCATGGTTTTCGAGACTTCAGGATTTTGAGCTCTTGGATGTTTGAGGAATGGAGAGTGTGATTAATAGCCGAAGTAGTTGACCCAGATATTATCCCCCCTTTCCAATATTAAAATATAATACTTGGAATTTATTTAACTTGGGTGTGATTCTCAAGGACGTGTACTCCAATATAATATTTTATAGTAATAAAATTTTATTATAATATTTGCACATGGATGAGGCCAATATTTTTCCATTTTTAAAATTAATATTTAAGTGTAACACATATAAGTGTGGACCCCTTAGAGACTTCAGGACTCCGGGATGTTTGGGGTGATAGAGTACATGAGCTAAAATGGGCAAAGCTATGAACCTACTTTCCATGTTCCAATGTTATAATAAATATTAAATGTAATTAATTAGGTTATAAAATTAATTATATTTTCATCAAGGTATGATAAAGTGGGACCCTCTCTGAAGCTTCAACATTTGGCGGTTTCTGGATATGTCCATAAGAGCATGGAGTGAAATTACATCGAAGTCCAAAGATTTAATACGTTAGTTGATTTTAATAACCCTGAGTGTAATCAATGATAATTAATTATATTATAATTTAATTCATTAAGATTATATTATAATATAATTAATCAAAAAACTAATTAGTAATATGATTTGATTTTGGATTTAATGTGACAGGGATTTAATATAATAACTAACACTAATCCATCCCGAGATGTTGGATTTCCAAGGAAAGAGGGAAGTAATCCTTGGTTTAATTGAACCAGTAGTTTAGGCCAAGTAAAAATAGAATTTACGAGTTTAATTAATTTTAATGAAGATTAGTCGCTGAGGTGTAGGATAGTCGGTGATGGAGTGTGTTGTTAAGCCACTCCGTGTTGAAAAGTCACCGGTTCGAAACCTGCGGGGACAAAAAATACAACCATGTTAAGGGTTGGTGTGGCTCAGGCCGGGTGCAATCCCCGGGTGATTTTGATGGCTTAGATGTCCCTGAGTTGTGGTTTCTCAAGCCAAAGGTTAATCCCGATGCGAAGAAGGTCTGGACCAATTAACAAACAAAAAAAAATTTAATGAAGATTAATTATGCCTAATAAGGATTAAATAAATGATTAATAAAGAAATAGAGGGAATTTATTATGATAATGATTAATTAATTTAATAGGCCTATAAGAGCTAGACAAGTGTTAACCTCTGTCTGGGTGACTCCTTGTATGCTATGATGATATGGTATTTCATAGAAAGCCCACATCTCAATGCGGGACTGGACATGGAATAAGTGTGGAACCCTCGTCGAGCATAGGCTATGTGTTAAGAGTGAACAAACCTAAATCGTTATAACTAAGGGTGGACACCTCTCCACCCTAGATTTTGGATGGGAAAATCCCTTCGTACTTTGAAACTTCGAGAGGTTTTTGGGTTGTATGAAACTAATAGAGGGATGAAGACTCGAAGCTATGAAATCTCGGTAGGAACTTTCCCTATGACCCCATCCTTCGGTGGCCACGTCACCAACAGAAGATGATGACTTTGGTCGCGTTAGTTCTACATCAACAGGTACGAATGAAGTAGTGCCATGTGGGTGCCATGTGGCGAGGGCCTAGCCTTTGGCCAATGATTCCCCGAAAATTTCAGAAATCCATAACTATCAATCCAGAACTCGAATCTAAAAAAAATTACAGTCGTTGGAAAACCCCCGTCGAGTTGAAGATGTAATCCTAGTTACATGGATTCGAGATAAATTGAGAAAAGCGAAAAAAATTATACCTTATCCCTCAAAAGTATACTTAAGATTCGGGTGTGTGACAGAGTGGTATTAGAGCAGGCAATAACACTTGGCCTTCTTAAGCTCATGAAAGAGATGAATAAAATTTTATTAAGGAAATTTTAAGGGGTAACACCCTATCTTACTCCATCCTTAAGAGCTTATTTAAAACATATTACTAGAGAAAGGAATGAAACTTTATGTTGTCGTTACATGGTTTTAGAAATCTGAAGTTGCTAATATTACATGGTTTTAGAAATATGAAACTTTCTGTTGTGTTGCTAATTTTTCCAAATAATGAAGTTGATTTCACCTTACAAATTGCATTTATTGTTCATAAACTAGTTGATAATTAACTAACAAAAAATGTTTTATCAGCACTCAAATAGTTAGTGGACATCAAGAAAAAAATACAGCGTAAATAATGGTGACATACCATGAGTTGGGGGGAATATTCCACAATAGAGAAGAAAAATATGATGAGAGGAGGGTGGTGTAAACCCCTCTGGACTTAGCTGAAATGGTAAGAATCCTTATGGAAGAATTCCAAAGTTGTAAGGAATACAATGAAAGGATGATAAAAGAATAGGAAAAACAAATTGGAATTAATGTAGTTCTACTGCAAAGTCTATCATATATACAAAGGTAGCTACGATATGGGTCAGCATCCAGTAATGTGGATAGAAATCATACTAAGAAAACCCAAAGTCCACCTGAGATACAAAATCATGGTCCTGAAAGTAGCCACACAAGGAGAAGCACCTCAAAGAAGGCCCAACATGGAGCCAAGAGACATGCTAACACCAAGGATTCAGCTGAAGAATCCTCTAGTGAGGAAAATAACAACTCTAAGGAGTTGTCTAGTAGTGATACTAGTTCACATTCTCAGAGGAGAAGAAAGAGGAGGAAATATTCCAAGAGCCATGACCCTGAAGATTTTAAGAAATCCAAACCACCCACTTTCGATGGAGAAATTAAAAAGGGGGAACAAGCAGAATTTTGGCTACATGGATTGAAGAAGTACTTCAGAGTCCATGACTACTCTGAAAACTTAAAGGCCCAAATATCCATTTTCAACTTGAATGGAAAGGCCTCCATTTGGTGGGAGGACCTTAGAAATGTGAAATGAATTCATGAGAAGGATTTGTGATGGAAACAATTCAAGAAATAATTTAAGAAGAAGTACTTGTCTAAAATATAATATGATGAGAATACCAAGGGGTTCTATGAACTCAAACTAGGACAACTCACAATAGATGAATATATCAACAAATTTCTTGAATTGATGTGATACATGCCCTAATTTACTAGTGGACCACCTCAGTCCTTCCGAGACATAATTGAGTTTGATGAACCTAATACTTTAGAAGACACCATTTGAAAGGCAAGGTACCTCTATGAGCAATTCAAGAATAAGGAAGAACCTCATAAGTATTGGAAGAAAAAAGGTAAATTGGGATTCAATAAGAAGGGATTTAAATCCTCAAGATTTAAGAATCACGATAAAATCTCTAAGATGAGACTTTCTACTAAAAGTGTGTATCAACATAATTTTCCATCTTAGAGTGGTAATAAACCCTTTTGATCAGCACCAGGAAAGACTGATAATACAAAGAGAGAACCCTTTAAATGTTGGGGTTGTGGAGAAGAACATGTGTTGAGGGACACCCACATAGGAAACATGACAATAGGAGGGTCTACAACATCCAGGAGGATACCACAGTCAATGATGTGGCTAGGATAATGCCACAAATTTATGCAGCCTTGGATAATAGACAATTTGACCACCAAGCTTCAGTGGTGGATATGGAAGGTATGATTTCCAACCATCTAGTTTCCATTTTAATTGACCTTGGTTCTAATATGAGTTATGTTCCCCCCAAATTGTTGAGAAATGTAAATTGCAGTAAGTAAAACATGTTAAATCATGCTTGGAACAGCTAGCCACTGAAACAAAAAAAAAAGTTACAGAGGTCATACCAGCATGCCAATTCATTATGAATGGATTGTCCACCCAAGCGACCCTAAACATGCTTCCTTTAGGATATTATGACCTATTGATTAGCATGGACTAGTTGGTTTCCCATAAAGCCAATTTTGACTATTATAATAAAAATTTGGAGTGTGAAGATGAGGAAGGGAGGAAAAGAACCCTACAAGGAATTCTAAATCATATCTCAGTGTTTCAATTGAAGAAGTATTGCAGAAAAGGATGTCCTTTGTATGCAATACAAGTTTTGAACTATGTTGAGGACAATAAACCAAGCCTAGAGGACCATCCTATATTAAGAGAGTATAAAGATGTGTTTCCAGAAGAGGTACCAGGTCTACCTCCAAGAAGAGACATTAATTTTTCAATAGAACTGGTACCCGGAGCAGTGACAATGTCTAGAGCACCCTATAGAATGAGTACACCAAATATAGTTGATATCAAACTATAGCTAAAGGAGATGTTGGAAAAAGGTTACATCGTCATAGTGTGTCTCCTTGGGGAGCACCATCGTTTTTTGTGAAGAAGAAGGATGGCACACTCAGGTTGTGCATGGACTATAGACAACTCAACAAGATGACCATTAAGAATAAGTATCAATTGCCAATAATCGATTACTTGTTTGACCAATTAAGGGGCACTACAATTTTCTCCAAG
Source organism: Picea glauca (assembly GCA_000966675.3). NCBI lineage: Eukaryota > Viridiplantae > Streptophyta > Pinopsida > Pinales > Pinaceae > Picea > Picea glauca. The sequence continues at coordinate 48,687 of JZKD02S1790606.1, read as the reverse complement.
ATTGACTTGAGGATTGAATACCATCAAGGTCAAATTAAGGATGAATACATCCACAAAACAACCTTTAGGATGAGGTATGGGCACTATGAATTTGTGGTGGTTCCATTTTGGCTTACCAATGCACCAATCACCTTTATGTTCTTAATGAATAATGTGCTCAAAAAGTTCGTGGACATATTTGTGTTGGTTTTCATTGATGATATCCTAATATATTCTAAGAGTAGGTAAGAGAATGAAGAACATATCAAATTAATACTTCAAGTGTTGATAGAACACCAACTCTATGTGAAGTTTAGTAAGTGTGACTTCTTCCAAAAACAAGTCCATTACTTAGGCCATGTTATCTCTGAATATGGAGTGGAAATTCATCATAACAAGATCAAATCCATTATGGATCGACCTACCCCAAAGGATGTCTCTGATATCATATCATTTATAGGCATAGCAGGATACTATAGAAGGCTCATAAAGGGGTCTTCCAAGATTGGTTATCCAATAACCTCCCTTCAAAAAAAGGGAGTTAAATTCATTTGGACAACAGAGTGTGCAAAGAGTTTTTAGTAGCTAAAACACCTTTTAACCAACGCATCGATGCTAAAAGTTGCATACCAAAACAAGGATTTCCTTGTGTGTACATATGCCTGCAAGGAAGGACTCAAAGGAGTCCTTATGCAAGAAGGACATGTGATTTTCTATGAGTCCAGAAAATTGAGTGAGCATGAAATCAATTATGTGACACATGATTTGGAAATGGATTCCATAGTACATGCTTTAAAAATGTGGAGGGATTACCTCCTGGGAAAAATATTTGTACTTATGACAGACCATAGTGGGTTGAGATATATGTTCGAACAACCCAAACTCAATGCCAAACAAGCTAGGTGGATGGATATCCTTGGTGAGTTTGATTTTGAAATCAAACATATTAAAGGAAAATAAAATAGGGTGATGGATGACCTTAGTATAAGTATGAAAGTAATTCACTTGAAAGTTGTAAGCACTTGTGAAGTAGACATCAAGGAAAGAATCAGAAGTGCACAAGAACCAAAGGCATTTTTTTAAACTGTGAAATCATACCTAGAGCAAGAGCCCACAGAGGTGAAGTATGAGGGATATATCTTGCTGAATGATGGCATGCTAACTTACAAAGGTAGGTTGTATATTCCAAATTGTGATGACTTGAAGAGGTTTATAATCGATGAACTACATAAAAGACCATCTACTGGTCATTCTGGTTATCAGAAAATTATCACTGCCACTAAGAAAATGTTTTATTGGCTAGGACTAAAAAAAGAACATAGTTGATTACTTAACTAAATGTCTATAATGTTAGCAAGTTAAGGAAAATCACTGGCATCTAGCAAGGTTGTTTCATCCCCTACCAATTCCAGAATGGAAATGGGATACCATCTCCATGGATTTCATCACAGGATTGCTTAAATCAACCAAGTAGAATGACGTTATTATGGTAGTTGTGGACAATTTGAGCAAGGTTGCTCACTTTATTCTCATAAAGTCAACTTGCAAGGCAATAGATATTGCCAATATTTTAATGAAATAAATATTTAGACTACATGGTATGCCTAAGGAAATCATATCAGACAGAGATACAAAAATTTACTTCAATTTTTTGGAAATCTTTGTTTGTTGGTTTTGAAACTAAATTGTTATTTAGTATAGCCTATTACCCTCAAATTGATGGACAGACAGAGCGGTCAAACCAAGTGGTAGAGGACATGTTAAGGGTTATTTTGATGCATCATCCTGAGAAATGGGAAGAATACCTACCCCTGGTAGAGTTTTCTTATAAAAATGGCTATCATGAGTCATTAAAGATGATCCCTTTTGAGACTCTCTATGGTAGACAATGCAATATTCCAATCAATGGGAATAACTCATTAGACAAAATTACACTCGGGTCAAATAGGTTAAAATAAATGGAACAACAAGTAGTTCAAATAAAACAAAATCTGAAAATAGTTCAAGATAGATAGAAAAGCTATGCAAACAAAAAAAGGACTCCTAGAGAGTTCAAAGCAGGGAAACATGTGTATATCCGAGTTAGGCCCAGAAAAATTTCCTTGAGAATGGGAACTTGTGCCAAGCTGGCACCTTAGTTTTTTGGACCCTTTGAAATTTTGGACAGAGTGGGACCTGTAGCATATATATCAGCACTCCCTCCCATAATGAAGGCACATAATGTTTTCCATGTTTCGTTACTAAAGAAATATGTACATGATTCTAATCATATAATTGATTGTTCTGTAATTCAGGTAGAACCAGAGGGAGAATTCCTACCAGATCCACAATGCATAATAGACAGGAAAAAAATCTCACTCAAGAATAGAACCATTGCATAGGTCAAGGTGCAGTGGAAACACTTTGGTCCAGATGAAGCTACAAGGGAAATGGAGGATGCCATGAAACAAACATACACATTTTTGTTCATTATTGAACATAAAGAGAACAGTGGTAGGTAGAACATCAAGGATAGTGTTCCTTTAAGGGGGAGGGGATTTTAATACCCATGTTTCCCCCATATTGTAAATATAACTATAGCCTACTAAAAGACTATGGGAAAATTGATTATCTGTGGATGTTGGATTTGATGAACGTTTTGTTATAGAAGGTAATGTATATATTTTTGTTACTAAATAAAATGGAAGTTGTTGCATAAATTTTGAAGGGGTTTTCAATATAGATCATGGTGCATGAGAGAGATGGTGAGGGGAACCAGTAATGGTTGGAATGACCCCTACTAGACCAATACTTTGTTGGATTTAAATTGTTTATACCTAGGACAGTGCTCTGACCCGGAGAATTTAATTACCAGACAATTTGGTAGTTGGGAAGTATTCCTCAATACTCAATAAGGATATGGGCATAGTACCCATATGGAAAATTCATTATCTGACCTATGAATTTGGGTAATGGACCCACAAAATATTGTTGAGGAAGGAAATAAAAGGAAGGAAAATCATGGGCAGAAGGGAGGATGTAGAGGAATGGGTTTGGTGACCATTTTCTGAAGAGGGAGAGCATGTGTGGCTCTCTGGTTATGAAGAGAACTGAGAAACGAATATGTTTCTGGGTACAGGGATTGTTGGGCAATGTTTTTCTAATAAAGCTAATAAACGGAGCTACATAAATATGGAGTGATTGAGTGAGAAATCACAACATCCTCCCTTGCTTGGTGGATAGAAAACTAATCTGTCATAATTCTTGTGGGAGGAGGAGAGTGACCTCCATCCCTAACTGTTGTTGAACAGAAGGAAGAATCTCTCTTAGGGCACCATGATCTAGATAGGGTGTGGTCAATGGTAAATATTTCCCAAAGTTTCTATTCCTGTGGTTGGGTGGAAAAGGGCATCCCTTTCAGTAGTTGTAGCACTTTCTGGGTTCTAGATAAGTATATTTTGCCAAAATCCTCGCAATGTTAATCTCAGAGATAATTATAGACTTTGTTTTAGAGCAATACAAGTTCATTTTCATGTTAAAAGCACCTTGAAAATTTAGGTGTGAATGTGAAAATGTTTCAGTTGAATTGCATTTGACTTATCTCCTTACTTCTTGACTACATGTGTGTTAAAATAATACTTCTAGGTGAGAACACTAATGTTGATTTAGCATTACAAACCATTTTTTGTTATAGTGGGAACAATTAAACAGTTAGAACCTCTACAGGAAAAATCTGAAAGGAGAGAGAGATTTATTTCTGCATATAAGTGTTCTATTTTAGTTTTTCCTCAAGCCTTATAACATAAAACTTAGAGTATATCAAATTTGGGTTTGGACTTTAGGGAAACAACCCAAATATTTAAAAATGCAAAAATCATTATAAATAGGTAGTAAGGAAGAATAATTTGGGAATAATCATGACCATTCCTACTTGAATCAAAATATAAAATCCATTTTTATTTTATTTGGGCATTAATAAACGTTTATGCTAAACTTGTGCTAAAATCCTATAAATTTTGGAAGAATCCCCATAATTGTGGTGGGTTGCAATTTTGGGTAGAAATATAAAATTTACTATGGAGGAAATTGTTTTCCTTAAGACTAATTTTCTTAAATTTTGGGTAAGAAAAGTAAATCATAGTAAAAGGAGAAAATCTACTCCTTTACCCAGGAGGAGAGGAAAATTAGAAATATGAATTTAATTCCAAAATGGAGAAATTTCAAATTGTTTTATAAAGAATGGGAAATTATATTTATTTTCCCTCATTTTCTTGTAAGAGAAAATAATCCCATTTAAATTTTCCAAGTAAT
>JZKD02S1790606.1:17609-44310 GCA_000966675.3 Picea glauca | reverse complement strand
TAACGTCCTTGGAGAATAAAAAGGCATGAGACCAAAATAAATATAATTTAATATTATTCAAATGTCTTAGTACACCAGGGAATAAACCGTGATTAAATGCCTTAACCATCTCGTGTTCTTTGGGACTTCGAGTTTTCAGAGCTTTGGGATGTTTGAGGAACGAAGAGTGTGATTAAAAGCCGAAGTAATTGACCTGGATATTCTTCCCCTTTCCAATATTAAAATGCAATATTGGGAATTTATTTAATCTGGGTGCAATTCTCAAGGAGGTGTACTCTAATATAATATATTATAGTACTAAAATTTTATTATAATATTTGCACGTGGATGAGGCCAATCATATTCCCTTTTTAAAATAAATATTTAATGTGTAACACGTATAAGTGTGGACCCATTCGAGACTTTGAGACTCCGAGAATTCGAGATTTCGAGACTTCGAGATGTTTTGGGTGATAGAGTACATGAGATAAAATGGTCAAAGGCCAGAACCTACTTTTTGTGTTCCAATGTTATAATAAATATTAAATGTAATTAATTATATGATATGGTAATAAAATTAATTATATTTGCATCAAGGTATGATAAAGTGGGACCCTCTATGGAGCTTCGACATTCAGGGGTTTCTGGGTATGTCCATAAGAGTGTGGAGAGAAATTACGCCAAATTCCGAAGATTTAATACATTAATTGATTTTAATAACCCTAAGTGTAATCAATGATAATTAATTATATTATAATGCAATTCATTAGGATTATATTATAATATAATTAATTAAAATACTAATTAGTAATATGATTTTATTTTAGAGTAAATGTGATGGAGCTTTAATATAATAATTAACACTACTCCATCCTGAAATGTTGGATTTCCAAGGAAAGAGGGAAGTAATCCTTGGTTTAACTGAACTGGAAATTTAGTCCAAGTAAAAACAGAATCTAGGGGGTTAGTTAATTTTAATGAAGATTAATTGTCCCTAATAGGGATTAAATAAATGATTAATAAAGAAAGAGCCAAAATGTATTATGATAATGATTAATTAATTTAATAGGCCTATAAGAACTAAACAAGTGTCAACCTCTGGCTGAGCGAGTCCTTGTATGCTATGATTATATGGCATGTCATAGAAAACCCACATGTCAATGTGGGACTGGATGTGGAATAAGTGTGGGACCCTCGTCGAGCATAGACTATGTGTTAAGAGTGAACAAGCCTAAACCATTAGACCCGAGGGTGGACACCTCTCCACCCTAGATTCTGGATGGAAAAAATCTTCCGGACTTCAGAACTTCAGGAGTTTTTGGGGTTGTATGAAACTGATAGAGGGCCGAAGGGCCGATGCTGCAAAATATCGGTATGAACTTTCCCTATGACACCATCCTCCGGTGGCGACATCACCGACAGAAGATGACGAATTCGGTCGCGTTAGTGCTATGTTGATTGGTATGAATGAAGTAGAGCCACATGGGTGCCATGTGGTGAGGGGGTGGCCTTTGGCCAATAATTCCCCAAAATTTTCAAAAATCCATAACTATCAATCCAGAACTTGCATCTGGACAAATTTTTGTAGTCGTTGGAAAACCCTCGTCGAATCGAAGGCGATGTAATCCTAGTTACAAGGATTCAAGATGAATTGAGAAAAGAAAAAAACTTTATACCCCATCCCTCAAAAGGGTACTTAGGGGTAAAGTGTGTGACAATCTCTTGAACATATGCCTTTACGTCAGCATCACGTATATCGGGACTGGATCACCAAAGGTTATAACTTGAAAATATCTCACACGAACGTTGATCCAGTATGATGTGTCTCTAACCATGTGGAAATGATGACATGGATCTGTCATGTGTCAATGCTAACTAAGTTTCCACGTATCACCTCGATTTGTGACTTTCACACACTCCAACTATAGAATGGACACTAACATATTTTTTCCTCCGTGTGGGCCACATGTTACTCCTTGAGTGACTGCATATGTGTGCTTACGTATGTCAGCGTCAAACTACGATAATTTTCTTCTGCACTTACTCTTCTCTTGGTTTGGTCCGATAGGTTAACTCCCGAGCACTTTCTCCAATCCAATCTATATCTAAGTTATTGATCTTATAGATGAATGGAAGGCTTGATCTCTCCTTTATCACACTTTCGTTGTGCTTTAGATCACCATTCATCTTCCTTTTCAATGGATGATTTCCACGTATATCAAGTCATATATTTTTTATAACTCCAACCCGAAACTCACCCAGTGGCCGAGATCTGATATGATCTAGATCTGGATCGAACGGTTGTGATCCTCCTTTAACTTCCTCGAACTTTCGTCAATGGACACCAATTTTCACCCGCCAATCTAATTTTGGAATCGATGGTTAGATATTACTCCCACCACCGGACTATCAGATGTCGGGATTTTCACATTCTCACTTCACTTCCTCCACTTTTGATCTGATAAGGATCGAAGTTCATGATTATATTATATTCTTGATTAGGCAGTGGTTGTTTCCTTCTCTTGCAAAGGGTTTCAATTATGTTCTTTGACCTGCACATCGAGTGTAATTCTATCTCTACTTGTCCCGGCTTCAAATGAATTGACCACGAATTTAACATTCCTTAACCACATTTGGGAATCAATCTCTTCGATGATCAATTTGATCAACTTCATTTGCACGAGAGTTACTCCCATAGTTTGGTCCAAACTACATAACACTTATGGCCTCAAGTATTCAACACGGAAATATTAATAAAAGGAGACATTCATTTCCACACTAACACAAAGAACCCAATAATCACAAGAGTTCTATTCATGAACTTATATACATGAAATTATACACGGCCTTTGCTCCCCTTGCCTGATATACAATAAGTTGGCCTCTACACGGCCTGTAGGCCACACTTGGCCTCTTACACACACACACACATGCATGTCACTCTATATCAACACACACATCTACTCTCTCTCTCTGATGCTCGTAGGCTTACAATTTTAAGCATGGAAGGTCTCCTTCCAGCTCATCAACAAATCCCTAATATTATGCAACTAATACCCATAATAGTACTCTCGTACTTTAAAATAAAATCCTCCATACATCGGATGATCTTCCTAAACCCAACTAGTTTCTCAATTAATCCTTTATACTTCAATTAGGGAAAACAAACCATATCCTTCTAGAATCCAACTAAACCATGCCAAATTACTTTAATTTGAAGTTTAGGGAACTCACTCCCTTAGTAAATGTCAAGACCCCTAGGTCCAATCAATATGGTTGATCTTGGGGGTGAAATGATCCTGCATCAAACTCCCAAGGTTAAAAATGTCATGATCTTTTGATCATGAGTCTTCATTTGTTGAAGTCCTCCTGGATCACGAATCTTATGTCGTTGCTCACTTGCTCTGCGGTCTTGTTGTTGTCTACAACTTTCCTAGATCCCATACCTTACTATGTTGTTGTGCAATGTATATTCTTTCTTTAGTAAGTTGTACTAGCATGTTATGCTTCTTCTTCTTCTTCTGGTATTTCCTCCTAAAATCCTCCATCAACGGTCTCCATAACTCCTCAATGTTCAGACTTGTCCTTTATTGGCACACACTGCTGCTGCATTTTTCCTGCTACAAATTTTCATAGAAAATGTGTATGGTTGTTGCCATTTCTTGGTCTTCACTTATCTGTATGTCCCCAACTTATTGATAATGTTTCTCATCAAATATAAACTTATGTAAACAATAATTCATATCCTTAAGCTTCATGCTCAATCTACAAGACTTCTCAAACAAATTATGTTCTTGGAATTTATTAAAATGACAGATTTTCTGCAAACAATTTATACCTTTTTCTATGATCATGAACCAATGATCATCAACACCATCCTCATATACTATCATTTATCCCTTGGAAAGCTCCATACTTGGATCAATGTAGCATTGCATATCTCTTTCCAAGATTCCATATACTTCATCATCTGAAGTATCTCCAAGTTAATTATTTGTCCCCTTTGCACATCCATCGTTTGCATCCCTTGAACATGCATGACTTCCTCGCTCACAGCTTCCAAGAGACAATGTTATCTCTTCCTTTGATATGAAAAAATTCAGAATCTATCTCTTTCTCATGCCTTCATCAGGTAGTTCTTCCTTCGGTACAGCTTCAAGTGGTTTCCTATCGTCATGGCCTGTAAGTTCTGCAAACATACACAAATCATTAGTCTTAAAAATATGAGAATTCTCAGTCCCCTTGTATTCCTCTAGCATATTCTCCTTATGCAAGATCTCCATGAGTTCTACAATCTGAACCTCACCTTCCTCTCCAATCATAACTCCCTACTATAGTTCATAATAGTGAAATGTTAGTCTTGTTTTCAAGGACTCTCTATTCTCAACTTCTTTGAATTCCTCTTCTTTGATTCATCCTTTTCTTCTAATTCCTTGCAATCTATTGTTGAATAGGAAATCTATCCTTCCTCTTTCTTAGTATCCAACCATATCTATGGTATTCCTCACTTTCATGTGGTTGCTCCATAATTATAATGATTCTCTCCTTTAACTCAGTAAATTCTCTGTCAAATTCCTATTGACTCATCCTATTTATGTCTTTTTCCTTGGAATCTTCATTTTCTCTACTGTGGCTTCTTCCTGAACCTCCACAATGACCATCAGTAGTCATTTTCACCTCTACTTTTGTGAACATATCCTTGTTCATTGTTAGCTGCATCAAGTCCATGTAGAAAATCTCCTCATATTCTACCTAATACCAACTCAAGCTTCTCTCCTGAGCTTGACCTCTTGGTATCCACCTCTTCTATCTCCTAGAACCCTCTGATCACTCCTTTTCTCTTCTATGAAGTATGCACTTTGGCTCACTTTCTCTAGAGAAATCCTCAGTTTTCCTCTTCACTTCCAATCTTCAGCTTGAACAGATTCCATGCCACAATCTTCAATAACTTCCTTTATTCTCTATTACAATTCTCTTGTTGTAACCATTCCCAGCACTGCTACCTGTAATCAACCATTTCAAATTAGTTGAAAACAAAATACTAATTACCTGCAATATCTATGTGATGATATTGTCTAATTTGTTTCACTTGAATGGACAACTCCTTGCCACAATGCCTTTGTAATTTTCTCATACACTCCTTTTCATGTGCTTCTCTCCAAATCAATTCAATTTCTCTATTGGTTACAATCTTCAAACATTATCATTATTCTGATTAAATTTTCCCAAGAAAAAAATCCTGCTATGATACCAATTGATGAATACCCCCTATGGGATCTTCGTAACCATGGGTGAAAAGTTCTAAATAAACTTTGTGTAGCTTCAATATTGAGTTGATCTCGATTCTCCAATTCCTCGGGCCCAATTCTCCTTTGTAAACAACATTCTAAACTTTGTGTTTTAAAACCTTAAGCACCTTTTCATGGCACTAAATTCCTCTATGCATCCCGAGCTTTCCCTTTGCACAGGCCTTCATATGACTAGGTTCAAAACCCTAGCTTAATATCAAAAAGTGATTCTTCTTTGGCGCTTATGCCATGTTATTATGCATTAGGACCATGGGCGTGAATGTCGGATGACAGGCTTTCCCAAAAAACATAAACTTGCCCCTTTCCTATCCCGATCAAGTGGATGATAAAATATCGTTTGTTGATCCTATCGTGATCAACGATAACGATACTACCTCCACGTGTCGTCTCCTACGCATATGCCTGTATGTCAGCATGACGTATATTGATACCAAATCATCGGAGGTTCTAACTCACAAATCTCTCACACGAACCCAGATTCGGTATGACATATCTCTAACCACGTAGAACTATTGATGTCGATATTCCACGTGTCGACGTTGATTAAGCTGCCACATGTCACCTCGATATGTGACTTTCACATGCTCCAACTATTGAATGGACACTGACACATGATGTCCTCTGTGTGATCCATGTGTCACTCCTTGAGTGACTTCATACATGTGTTGACGTATGTCAGATTCGGACTATCGCAATTTTCCTTTACACTTACTCTTCTCTTGGTCTGGCCTGATAGGTTAAATCTCGAGCACTTTCTTCGATCTGATCTATTTCCAATTCATTGATCTTGTATATGAATGGACGGATTGATCTCTACTTTATCATGCTTCCAGTGTGCTTCATATCATCATTGATATTCCTCTTCAATGGATGATGACCACGTATATCGGGTCGGATCTTTGTTATAACTCCAACCCGAAACTCTCCCGGTGGTTGACATCTTATATGATTTGGATCGTTGATCTAGATATGGATCAAATAGTCGCAATCCTCCTTTAAATTCCTTGCACTTTTTTCACTGGACACCAATTGTCACCCGTCGATCTGATTCTGGAATCGACGATCAAATCTTACTCCCACCACCAGACTATTGAATGTTGGGATTTTCACATTCTCACTTCACTTCATCTTCTTCCGATCCAATAAGGATCGATGGTCAGGATTATCTTATATTCTTGATAATATGGTGGTTGTTTCATTCACCTGCAAAGGGTTTTAATTATGTTCTTTGACCTACACACCGAGCGTAATTTGATCTTTTCTCATCCTAACTTTAGATGACTTGACCATGAACTTAACTATTCCTTAACCACATTTGGGCATCAATCTATTCGATGATTGATTTGATCAACTTTGTTTGCATGAGGGTTGCTCCCACAGTTTGGTCCAAACTGCATAACACTTCTAGCCTCAAGTATTCAACACAGGAATATTAATAAAAGGATACATCCATTTCCACACTAACACAAAGAACCCAATAAACACAAGAGTTTTATTCATGAACTTCTATACATGAAAGTGTACATGACCTTTCTTCCACAAGCCTGATATACAATCAATTGGACTCTACTCAGCCTGTAGGCCACACTTAGTCTCTTACACACACACCTCTCACTCTATCTTGACACACACATCTACTCTCTCTTCGATTCTCGTAGGCTTGTAATTTTAAGAATGGAATGTCTCCTTCCAGCTCATCAACAAATCCCTAATATTACGCAACTAATACCCACAATAGTACTCTCATAATTTACAATCAAATTCTCCATACATAGGATGATCTTCCTAAACCCAACTAATTTCTTAATTAAGCCTTTATACTTCAATTAGGGAAAACAAACCCTACCCTTCTAGAATCCAACTAAACCATGAAAATTTACATTAATTCAAAGTTTAGGAAACCCACTCCCTTAGTAAATGTCAATACCCCTAGGTCCAATCAACAGGGTTGATCTTGGGGATGAAATGCTTCTGCATCATGGTGGTGGATAGAGGTGCTAGTCATTATTGTTACAATAGTCCAGGCTTCAAACCTTTGAGTGATAGTTGGTGAGAAGTTTTATCTTTCGTAGAAGAGGAGGTTTGTGGATGAGTGAGAGGGTGAGAACCTTCAAAGTGTATCTTTGTTGAATGTAATGGAGGCTTGAGAGCTTGGCCATTCTAGTTAATAAAATTTATAGAGTTATATTTTGGTTTAATTTTGTGTAATTAATTGTTTGATTATGATGGTGTATTATGTGTGATGGATCAATACTATGGTGGTTTATGAAATCAGAGTGGTTTTGTTTGTTTCATGTTACTTTGAATTGTATGGAGGCATAATCCCTTTCCATCAAGTGGTATCAGAGAAAGTTGAACCTATAGTGTGAAGGAGCAAAGAGATATTTTTCTCAGATTGAGTAGTCTGTGAATGTTGGTAGGGTGGGAAGATCGCAATAAGAGATTCTAGAATATCATTATAGTGATGACACATAGAGGAAGGGATTGTGGAAGACCTAGAAGATTGTAGGGTGTGGAAGATGTGAATGATCTTGCAACGATGGTGAGGATAGTGATGGACATAATGGATTCCATGGAGGTATCCCAAAGGAGAGGTATTTCACATGTGGTGTGAGACATCATTGATGATGAACCACAATCAGAGACTACAAGAGAAGAACCAGAAGAGCACATGACAGTGAAAGAGAGAATGATTAGAGCAATCAATATTATCTTAGGTAAACCTAAACTTAATACTCATGTCTATTCTATTCTAGAAGTTTAAATCCTAAGGAATTGATAGATTGGGTAGGAGAAATGGAAAATTTCTTTGAATCTAAGCATATTCAAGATCCTAGGAGGGTTAGGTTTGCTAGTACGAAATTGAAAATCCATGCTTCTTTGTGTTGGAATAAGTTGTAGTTGAATAGAGAAAGTTGTGGTAAAAAGAATATTAAAATCTAGGATAGGATGGTATCAAAGTTAAAGAATATTTTTTTGCGTGTGGATTATAGTTTAAATTCATTGAGAAGATTGTAGAATTTGAAGCAATTGAAGATGTCAAAATGAGGAGACTTTCTATAAGGTTTGGGAAGAATGAGGAGAGTATGGAATCCATTTCCAGATATGTGAATGGTCTAAGTTACACAATTCAATATGAGTTTGATGTTTTAATTTATTTTTAATGGTAAAGGCTTATCAAGAAACCTTGATGATTAAGGAGAAATAGTTGATGAAACAAAAGATCGTTGATAAAAGGTCTAGGATATGGAAGAGGATAATAGAGAGAAAAACAACTGGAAGAATTTGAAAGTGGCTATAGCACTGTGGACCAGCCTATTGGAAGAATAATTTATGTTGACAAAGGAAGAGGTTGGTCAACTAGAGGCATAGGTAGAGGAGGCAAATGTTAAGGCATTTTCTTCAAATGTAGAATCCAAGGCCATATGGAATTTGAATGCCCATAAATTTTGAAGGATGGAAGAAGATGAGGGGAGAATTCATATTTTTGAATTAGAACCAATAGCAGCAACAGGTGAGGTGGTTGAATTGAGGGTAGAGTAGGGAGAAATTTTGATGCTGAGGAAAATATTGTTGCAGCCTGAGAAGGAGTTTGAGAAAGAGCAATAACAAAGGAAGACACTCTCCAAAATGAAATGTGAGATAGAAGGTAAGTGTTGTATGCTAATTATTGATGGTGGTATTTCATAAAATTTAGTGTTTAATGAACTTGTTCACCAATTGAAATTGAAGTGTACACCTCATCTAGAAGCACATAGAGTGTCATGGTTACAAAATGGGCATAGAATCATTGTGAGGGATCAATTCTTAATTAAGTTTAATATTGGGAGTTAGAGTGATAGCATCATATCCAATTTTTTCCCCATGGATGCTTGTCACATATTTTTGGAAAGGCCATGGTAGTTTGAACGAAGAGTTATGCATGATGGGAGAAGAAATACCTATCAGTTTGAGAAGGATGGGATGCAATTTAACTTATATCCATAAAATGAAAAAGTGGAGAAGGCTATCAACGTGGTGTTACATCCAATGTTGGGATATGTGAAGGAAGAGGATCAACAAGAATTTGTGGAGTATTGGGTTGAAGAAAATAAAGAGTAGAGCATGGGTGATACAACAACAACATTTTTTAATGAGGATCATATGGGAGATTTCCATTCCTGTAATATTTTGTGTGGTGGTATGTTTGTAGGAAATGCAGTAGAGAATGTGGAGGATGTGGCCATGATTTAGATAACTAGAGGTAAAGTTGACTATGAGAATAATGGTATACTTGTGTGGTCTATGCAACAAGTATTGAGAATAATTCCTAAGAGGAGGTTGGGGTGGCAGTGAGCACCATAGAGTGGGAGCAGTGTAAGGCAGTAAGCATCGATGGGGTATATTAGGGGAATTTGAGGTTAAAAATGGGCCTCAAAACAAAAAAAAGTGTACTATCAAAATCAAATTTAAAAGAACCAACAGGGTTCAAGATGATGATGTCAACCATAAGGGTAAATATTTTTGGAGGGAAAGGAAGAAAACTACTTTTTTTTCATCTTATTTTTTACTTATCTCCTTGAAGGTTTACTCAAATTTAAAGTGTAGGCACTTTTTAGATGCATAATTTAGTAAACCTATAGGGATATAACTTGAAAATACGATTAAAAAAACCAGTACTCTTTCTTTCCCTTTGAAAATTCATAACTCTTATTTTATTAATTTTAACTATTATTTTATTATTTTCCTTAGGAGACCCATTTTAGACCTCAAATTTCCCCTAATTAGAGAAAAAGGAGGTAGTGATTCATGAAACCTTGTGGAATAAATTCGTAAGGCATGGAAGAAAAGTTAAAAGGTGGGGTAGATGTATAGCAATGTTGGGTCGGGATATTGAAAGAAATGTTGTAGATTTTAGCAACATCAATTGGTAGACAAGGATGTCCACTTTGCACCTTTGTTAACCTACCTTTGAGCAAGATGCTCAAATTTTCCAACCAAATAGGTCTAATGCAAGAGCATCCTTGGTGTATCTAGCTATCCTACACACATCATTTTCTTTCAGTATTTTAGGTATTAATTCCATCATATTTCGTTCATTTTATGTTGCTAGAGAAGTTATTACAACAGTACCACAGAAGAAGAGAGAACATCTCATGGTTCTATCCACGAAAGAGGATGCGAAAGAAATTCTTGACTATAGAGAAGATACTAATGATAATATAGTCCAAATTGGTTCAGTAACAACAAGCAATGTTCTTATCCATATTTGGGAATCGTTCTACCCATAAATGTGCCTCTCGTGGCATGATATGATCATAAAGAACTTATTTCCCTTCAACATTGAGGAAATGAAAACATTGTTTTAATAAAAAAGAAATGGATAATGCATCCAACAAAGTAAATGATGCAGCTTGAGCCTAACAGTAAAAAAAATGGTGTAAAAATAAATAATTAATGCCACTAAGATAATTACAAGGAATATGAAACAATATGAATACAACGGTTTTTAATCACCTTGATGACCAATCGATGGAAGTTGGGATGGTTAAGACATTCGACTTCCAAGTTTCATGTATAAAATTATCTGCCCACAATAAGGATGGCAGTTTTTTCCTTTGAGGAAGCTATATTCCATGGTTGTGGTGGTGGATAGAGGTGTTGGTCATTATTGTTACAATAGTCCATGCTTGAAAGATTCTAGTGGTAGTTGGTGAGAAACTTTAGCTCCCATAGAAGATGAGGTCTATGGATGAGTGAGGGGGTAAGAACCTTTAGAGTGCTACTCTATTAAATGTAATGGCTAATCAAGAGCTTGACAAGTCTCATTAATAAAATTTTCAAAGTTTTATTGTAGCTAATTATGCTTAATTAATTATTTGATTATTGTGGTGTATTATGAGTGATGGATTGATATTATAGTAGTTTATGAAATCAAAATGATTTTTTTTGTGTGTTACTCTAAATTGTAAAGAGGCATAGTCCCTCTACATCAATAATTGTGATTGATTAATTAGCAATACTTTCGAAGTAAAAACACTAATAGTGAATACAATACCTCGAATCAAAAGACTATAAATCTAATCCTACAAAGAACTACAAGGGAAAGGTTCATGCTCTCACAAATAAACATGAAATTTTTTTAATATAAAATAGATGGAATGTAATAAATTCTTAAAAAAATTAGTAGTGTCTCATTACCTTGATGAGCGATGTCTTATGTTTCCCCTTCCCTCAAAGAGAGAACCTGAAATCAATTAGGATGGTTAGGAAATAACTTAATTAAATAAAATAATAGTAATAATGAATAATTAAATACATAACATCGCTTTGGAATAATTGGAATAGGGATAAAATCACTTTTGGAATAGGGAAAAAGGAAGTCGAAAATTTTTGTTTTCAAGTTTAACAAGTGTTGAATGGTGGCGTAGTCCCTGTCAGGTTGGAATGGGAATAAATGCACTACCACGGAAGGACCGAGTAAAAATACGTTGGAAGCAGGTTGAAGTACATGTGGTTTCCATGCAGAGGATGACTTTGTGGCAGCGTGCCATTGGCTAGCCACAAAAGCATACACATTAAATATTCAAATATAATAGACACAATTTCCTGACATCCAGCATAGTTAAAGGAAAAAAAAATTAGCATTTCCAAATTAGTTTTCTTTGAAATTTATCAAATATTAATAATGTATTATAAAAAAGGTTCCTAGAAATCACATTAAACATTCAAATATAATAAACACAATTTCCTAACATCCAACATAGTTTTCTTTGAAATTTATCAAAAAATAATAATGTATGTTACATATTTCTGGAATCTGTCCCATATTTCTAGAAATTTAAATGCGTTTGTCATATAGACTGGGATGGGGGCTCCCGCATACCATAAAAAGAAATAAGTACAATAATTAGGACTGTAGAAAGAAGAAGTGTGTGACGATAGAGAGGAAGACCTGAAAAGAAGAAATTGGAAGTTATGAGCCTTTGGTTAGAGATTTCTATTTAAAGAGGTAGAATAACTGGATTGATAAAGAAAACAATATGACATCAATATATACTTACTATGAAGCGGATGCATTTTTGTTGTTGTCGTCGATGGTCGATGGAATCGTGCCAACCGGTTGTTTCCCTTCGTCGATGAGGTTGTCCATTCTCCGTTGGAACCATTCTTCAATGTAGCTTCTCATGGGGGCCACATTGATTTCATCCTAGATTTCTATGTCAAAAAGATCGGTTTCTAATTTCCTTAGATCCATAGAAATACTATGCAAAGCCTATTCAATTTCTTCATTGTGTGTTGCATAGTCCAGTAGCCAGTTCTCAACCTCATCTACATGATATTCAGGGATGTCGTAAAATTTTTCTAAAGACAACCCCTTTAAAACATCAAGTTGTTCATCAAAGGCTTCTTTGGTCATTGACAAGGATTTGAGGATCAAGTTTGGGTCTTGAACCTCGTTGGTTCTTCTGACTAAGACTATTTGCGTCAGGTTTTTGAATAATTCTTCTTTTTCTAATATGGCTTGTTCACATGATTCGACAATGAGTTGTAGGTTCTTAACTTTCTTTTGCCAACGTGATTTTAAATGTTTGATCCACTTTGGGGAGGGGAGATCCTCTTGTCTTCTTTTCATATCCGAGTTGTTGATGTCATGGTTGGAAAAAGGGGTTAGCATCTGTTCATAGAAATGTTGATCATTTTTTAAATTTCTCTGCAAATGTTCGTGCAAATCATTTTCCCTCTTTCAAAAGGAAGTTATATTTTGTGATGTTTCCCAGGCTTCAGTAACTAGCTGCATTTTTTTCTTTATTTTATTCTCTACAAGGGATCTACACGATGTGAGGAGGATAGAGGATCCTTTTAACTTGGACACATGGGTAGCAGGCACGGTTTTTTCTAAAGTACTGGCAAAATCTGGGGTAGCAATGAAAGGCACCTCCAATTCCTTGACGCAGTCGTTCAGTCTAGCATTCTTTGCTTCAATTCCTCTAATGGAATCATCAAGAGAATCGATGGTTACGTGGTGAAATAGGGAGATTTGGGACATCCACATTTTCCGAAAGTTAATCTTTGTACAAGATTTTCCTTTCTTATTTGTTACATATCTCTTTTCAATGACTATATTTTTAGATTGGCTGTCAAAAACAATGCTCTGGAATACAAAGGATTCATCTTCGTCAAAAATGTCGCTCTCAACTATTTCCATCGCGGAACTATGGTGCATCGCGTCTACGGATGGGCCAATTTCAAGTTGCATCTGCTCACTTTCAATTTCGGGTTTGTTTGCCTACCCTACAATGTTTTATCTCTTCTTTGTCAGGGGAACTTTGTGAGAACTATCAATTTTTGTACGAGGGTTCTTTTCTCCTCCTCCATTTGAAGATTTTTGGGTTTCTTTCTTATTGGGGTGGGTTGTTGAAGTGATGCTCCATGATGTCATGCTCTTGGGAGTGATGGTGAAGGACTAAACACTCTTCTCACTGGATACTTTTCCCTGTTGTCTATACAATTCAGTCGCGCTTTGCAATGTCTCTACATCAAAATCGCCAGAAGCAGGAGTGTTGTTGTCACTGTCTCTATCTTCGTTCAGGCGTCTATGGATAAAAGAGCTGCTAAATCCAACTGATAGTAAATGTTCTCAAAAAATCCCATTAGGGTCGAACCCTTTTAGCCTTTCAGCATATGTTAGGTTCAAGTTCTTGAAATAGCCTGCACACGAAGTCCCCGACTTTCCAGGACAGAGGAATGAACTGTTTTTTTTTTCTTGTCATGGAAAAAATGAAACCAGTGGTTGTATTGCCTTTCTATTTCTGCAACAAACATATTGTCTGTGATTTGGCATGGAAGGAAAGAAAGATTTTCCTTGGATACAAATACCATTAATACACTGTGATTTTCCTTTTGTTCAAGTGTCCCCTTCATGTTCAAAAAATTGGTTGTCTATCTAGACATCCGAGGAGCATCCTTCCCTAACAATAAATCTTTGAAAACTGAGACAAAGACATCAAAAACATCATAAAAACAATCGGAGGCCTTGTGCCTCTATAGGGCCTGGTACTAGAATGTTACTGGGTCGAATTCACAGTTTATTTTCTTCGAAAGAGACAGTTTTGGAAACGGACAACAATGCACTATTGTGAAAATCAAGTAGGATGACATATACAATTTATTCGATTCTTTGAATCATGATAGCTGGGAACAGATTTCAATGGAAATTAGATTCCCCCAATCGAAAATGAATTGTTCCTTGACTATGAAGTACGAAATATAAATAACTATACGGGAAATGCTTGTCGTGGATTCTTGTCTCGTTATTCTTGTAAACAACCAAGCAATTTCACGGAATGGATTTCTAAAGGAACTTACCTGCAACTTTGTGATATCTTTAGGAACTTTTTTCGGGTCTTCAAGGAACTCGACTAAGATGTCCAACCCATTATCATTTTTTTCCAGGAACTGCTTGTAGTCTTGTCCTCTGAAGGTCAATGTTGGCTCCAGCAATCTTAACATATTGCGGAAGACCTGAGGTGACAAAGAAACAGGAGAATGGTCATGCAGTGGAATAATTATTTGGCTTGAAATATATTTTTTGACACACCAAGAGACCACCTCCTTACAGTCAAAAACCTCAAGGACACATCCTACATGAGTGATTGTAGAGGTACAAATCACTTTGTTCTATGCAGAATGGGATGAATAGTAATAGTATGCCCTGGACCACTGGAAGTTCTGGTCCTGGTGTTCGAAGATATTCATTGTATCTCCACAAAATTGTTGTCGACCTGTTTCCATAAGTTCACAAGAATGTTTTTTTGCTCCAGAAGATGATTGAAATGAATATTTGGAAGGGATAATATAATGTTGCACAAATCTTGGTCCAATGCGTGTGAATGGGAGATATCCTCGAGACTTTTTCTCATTAATGAAAATTTCAACGGTTGTTGCATGACGTGGTGTTAACATTAAAGACTAGTAATTGCACACATAGAAGTGAGAACATGGCGGATACGGCAATGAGAAATTAAGCATTGGATATTTCCTGAACGGGCCAACGCAATGACCCATGTTTGAGATGAACAATCAAATGGGACAATTGATCCGAAAACTTGGTGAGAATCTTCCTACATCCAAATATTCGAAATAAGATCTTTTACTGACGAAATTTGCATGTGAATAAGGGAAATAGGGTTCATTAATCATGCCTCATTAATGAATACATTAACATGAAAGCATCAAATTGTCAAAACTATTGTGCATGTTTATGAAAATAAAACTCTACTTAACCAAGTGAGAATGCATCAAAATCACACGTACAACATTGACAACAATATGATAACAAAGTTCACCAGACCCCCTGGCTATGTCTCTAGATTCATGAATCCCATGAATCCGCTTTATTGATTCTTCTTCAAAAGGGCTACATAAACAAGCCTACAACCTGTTTCTCCTTTACAAAGACATCCTTTAAATTAATAATCTCTCACTAAGATTTCCACAAGATCTTTTCTTTCTCCTCCCTCTTCTTGACCCCCAAGAAGAGTTTATATAACATCTCCATCTCAACCACATCAAGATTTTCATGGAGATAATATCTCTCAAGACCCCCTAAATTAGGATCTTGGCATATCTCAAGGGATTGGTTTGAGAATATCTCTCAACCATCCATGAAGATCTCAACTCTCCTTAGGACTCTCCTTGAGACTAGGGATTGAAATCCAACATGGATTTGCACCAAATAACCCCTTTTAATTAATGAAAAATACATAATTATGAGAACCCTATCTCATGTATTAAACATTTTACAATGCCATTTTGCCCCTAAATATCAACAAGACATATCTATAGCATGTGAAGTCCAATTGACTTCATTCAAAATGCATCGGAAATCTCAATGTAAGCTCTTTGTTGACTGGACAATGTTGGCAGTATTTGAAGCCGACTGAAAATGTGTCGACTGTGAAGATCCTCCTGGATCACACCTCCCCATGGAGAAAAAAAATTGGACCTCCAAAATTATCAACTTTGACCTGCAATCCATCATCAACTGCGTGAAAATGTCTTCATTCCATGTACTTCAGAATTGGAATGTAACTCAAACACTTGCAACTATTGCCAAGCAAATGTTCTAAAGGGCACATTCCCTGTCTCCTTCACCTCTTCTTCTTCGGAGATGAAATGTTGAAGCCCAAATCTGCATAAATTTTGCAGCCTGTAACTGATGATACCTACAAAAGTTTCTTACTTGCCAAGAGTTTATAACTACACTCTTGGTCAAGTTTACAATGAATCACCAAATATGGCGTAGGCAAATCGCCTCAACCCACTATTTACATCATGATTACAAAGAAGCCAATAAAGGCTTAAGGCACAAAAAAAACGCCTCTCACTCTCCTCACTCAAGAGTGGCTACACAGTTGTTACAATGCTTCATAACCTTTTTACATGATGATTTTAGGCTTACATGAAGACCTTTTCATGGCCAATACATCAAAAGGAAATTCTCATGCCAAAATGATGTATAAAAGAGAAACAATACTGTGGTCATATGTGCCAACATGTGCGCATCCAATGTCCAACTCCTTTAATGGTCATATAACAAACTCTAAGCATAGGAAAAATTCCCTTTGATTTCCTTTGATCCATCAAAAGTATAAAAGACAGCTCCCTTTTTCTGACTTGGAGGATAATTTAGTAGATCACCTTGTCAACACATCTTGTGCAACTAAAAATCCATGCCGAAAGAAGGAAGAGCATACATATCATGAGTTTATAAAACACTCATGAACAAGTTTTACAATGATTGACCATCACGGTCTTTAAAACCCACTATCTCAATGTGCACATAATAAATTCCCAAAAATAAAAAACAAACCATGTAATAATGGTTTTCCATACCATGAACTGGTCATAAGAATGACATGTGGATCATGGTCAAGCTAATGAGGAAGGGACAATTATACATCTTCCTATCAAGGATGTACTTGTTGAACACAATCACACTAAAGCTTAGAAATATCCAGATGCTCACATAGGTGTAGCTTAGCACGATCTTTGTGGCTTCCTTGAGATAACATCCTTCTATAGGTGTCCAAGGAACGAGGCTTACAGTCCCGGGTTTGAAACCGGGTATTTGAATCCCTTGGCTAGAATTTAAGAGAATTTGTGCAGACTTGAGGTTGTGTGACTTCCATTGGGAATCGAGAAGATTAATCAAGGATACAATGCTTCCTCATTATAATCATAGCACACTCTTGATCTCTTCTTTGGCGCTTTTCCCACCTAAATCTTGCCTGTGAAAAAATGTCAGCAGCAACAGAACCCATATTTGTCAGCATCAAACCAACATTTACACGTTCTACTCTACGCATTTTTTCTTCAAGAAGTGATAGTTGTGTTGCAGACATCCAATGTATACAATCAACTGGACATGAATCGATGGCCTATTGAACTAAATCAGGATTTCCTGATTGGCAACATGCTCTTGCTCGTCCGAAATCTTCCTCAAAGGCAAATATTTCAAGAGCCACATTTTGCATAATTCTTACAACAGAACTCGTCAACAAATACATGATCTCTTGGTCAAGAATCATCCAGAAAGGATTAAATGTTCTCAACAAATACCCATGGATCTCATCATTAACCATGCGCTGCACAGGGTCACTCAATACCTCATACACTTCATTTACAAATATGCATAAGTTTGATGCATCGGCATCGTTTCCACTCAAGTATGGATGGAAACATTTCATATAGTTGTAATACGCACGCTTGATTTCTACTGGTGTTGCATCTGGTAGCAGACCAAGCATAAAATAGTAATCATGGGCAGTAGAGTCTCCATAAAGATTGACTTCTTCATCTCTAGATTTTGCTTTGACTCCAACCACTCTCGCACGCCCTCTGTGAGCCAATTTTACCATAAACATGTGCTCGCTCAACAGATCTTTTTCAGGACATTGGCATTCATAGAATCCCTACCTTTTGCCTATTCCCATCCCCATATTGAACCCAAAACAAATAAATATTCAAAAACCCGATTTTGTTCTGCTATTGATGATATGCAGCCTTCGAAGAAAAAGCAGCATAAAGTTGCGAAAATGGCCATACGAAATAGACCCTTCTGTATCAGCATCCAAAAACTGCATCATTGTTGCACGTTTTAATCAGTGGTTGGAAGGCCTGCATTTTTAAATGACGCCAATAGTGAATACATCAACATCATATTTTTTATGTTATCTATTGTAAAATAGAGCCCAATAATTGGACGTTATGCAAAAATCTCTCAAGATTATAAAACTCGGAAATGATAACGATAACGCATGAGAAAAAAAATGTTTTCACTGCATCTTGGTTCACATACATTACGAATGTGAGATCTGCCACTGATCAAGGAAAACAAACTCCCATACAATCTTTAATAACGAATTCTCACTAGGTTGGCGGACACTTGCGATTATGATGTTAGTGATGATTACGCTGACAATCTTGGAACAAGATCTTCAACGAGGAACCATTTTTTATTAAAGCCCCATCTCCTCATAGAAATTTGGGCTCATCAACGAATCAAATCTCGACTTTTGTGCCTTTGCGATCTGCCACAATCGAAATGCTTTCCTGAAATTTCAAAACCTTTTCCAGACGCTTCAAAGGGATTTCCACCTGTGTTGTCGATCCAGTTCACAAAACGTTGGTTGTGGTGAACATATGGCCATGGAGAACCTCATGTGGTGACATCGAGTGGGAAGAATTGGAGCATCCATGTTGATTTCTCAACAGGCTTGCGCATAGGATTCTGGCAGTAAATCCTCAGTAGTCTACGTACAGTCACAAATATACAGTATCTCCACAAATTTCAACATTGATGTTTGGAAGGCTAATGTAGAATTAAATTGGTTGTTGAGAGTGTCATCTTCATACTTGTATCAAGATTTTTTTTTTCAAATTTAAAGGAGATTGTTCATTTTCATAGAAATGGAATTAGTCTGTCGCAAGTCCTGAATGAACTTTCTAAAGAATTGGGAGCTCCTCCCATTGCTCAACCAGGATCAGTAAACGAATCGACCTCGAATATAGTGGCATGGAGGTTTCCATGAATCAGTAGTTGCGCCATTACTGATCACAACCAATTACAGTGATTTATTAGCCAATATCAGGAGAATTTTTGCAAGAATGAATGGATCTGATCGATCGACGAGCACCCTGAGTTTTTCACAGCAACTTCTGAGTGGCCATTGCATCTTGGGATCTCTTTTGCAGCCCTTAAATCTGGCGATCCCTTCAATCCAACAAAGAAAAAGTGTAGTCGATCTCGCCACTGTTTTGCAATGTTGGTATCGGCCAAATGGCAACTTGTGATTGTCGCAACTAAGGACAAGTCAACCCCACAATCTATGATTTTCTGAAAACCAAGGTGGGTTATACCATCTTCTTACTCGGGCTCGGCAGGAAGGTCATAGCCACACATAGAGGGCCATTCATATCCAATCGACAAGAAAATCACGATCTATCGATCCTTCTGTTCCAAACATGCAAAATGTTTCCATCTTGACTCACGTGATTCAAGCATCTTTGGAATCGTCTCGAAGAGCTCTTCGATATGGCATAGTTAGCTCCAGAATTCGAGACAGAAAATTTTTGACCATTTTCTTCATTAGGGAGGATACCTATCCACATATAACTCCAAAATTTGCAAAATAGGACAAATAAAACTTGCAAAAATATTATCAATTGCTTACCCAACCAACACCAAGCACTTTCTTCTTGTAATCGTGCTTTTACAATGGTTGAAGGAGCCTCCTTCTTCACGGGCTCTTTCACAATCTTCATGTTGCTTGGTTTGTGGTGAATTTTAGGATGTAACTTCCAACACTTCTTCTCCCAATGGCCACTAATTTTGCAGTAGATGCAAAAATTCCTTCGCTTTCCATTCAATTGTTCATTCCTGATGGAAGGACTTGGAAGGTGTGGTTTTGGCTTTGTCTTACTTCCCATGGACATGTCTGTCTTCTTAACCCAAACTTTCTTCATTTGATGCTTGGCTACATCACGGTTAGAAGATCTAATGCATAAATCATTTTTCTTATATTCAAGAAAAGAATTTGAATGAATTTTATACCTTCCTAGTTCATCTTTGTTGCAGATCTGATGAAGACTAGTTGCTTTGGCTCCTCTATTGGAATCCAATGATGTAGAAGTGGCTCTTGCTTTAGCAATCTTTGAGCACTCTCCAATCTCTACCTTGCCATAACCCAAACCTACAAATGGTGGTCTTTGTACCACCTCTAATGGTTGAGTGACTCCTTAGCCATTAATGCCAAGTCCACCTCCTTTATATCCCATTTTAGTGAGAAGCTTCATGCCAACATTATTATCATATTGAGATGAAAGTGAACATGAAGAAATACTCTCAATGCATACCTCAGTTTGAGTTTGCACGTCCACGGTAGAAGGCTCTTTGTCTTCCATTTGTTCACCAAGTTGTAACTTAGCCAAGAGATCATCCTTGGTTTGCAATTCAACTTGCAATTCTTCAATAATTCTATGAAGGAATTCTCCATGAAGTTGAGACCTCTCTTGAAGCTCTTTCTTCTCTTCTTCTGCAACCTACAAAAGTCTCCTCAACTCTGCATTTTCAGCTTGAATGTTGTGATTTATCTCTTCTAATTCTTGGAGTCTTTCTATTTTCTTTGCTCCTTTTCCCATGGTGATATTCACAATCTGCAAAACCAATCAGACCAAATCTGATACGACTTGATCCGAAAACTTGGTGAGAACCTTCCTACATCCAAATCTTCGAAATAAGATCTTTTACTAACGAAATTTGCATGTGAATAAGGGAAATAGGGTTCATTAACCATGCCTCATTAATGAATACATTAACATGAAAGCATCAAATTGTCAAAACTATTGTGCATGTTTATGAAAATAAAACTCTACTTAACCAATTGAGAATGCATCAATATCACACATACAACATTGAAAACAATATGATAACGAAGTTCACCAGACCCCCTGGTTACATCTCCGGATTCATGGAATTCATGAATTCGCTTTATTGATTCTTCTTCAAAAGGGATACATAAACAAGCCTACAACCTGTTTCACCTTTACAAAGACATCCTTTGAATCAATAATCTCTCACTAATCTTTCCACAAGCTCTTTGCTTTCTCCCCCCTCTTCTTGACCCCCAAGAAGGGTTTATATAACATCTCCATCTCAACCACATCAAGATTTTCATGGAGATAATATCTCTCAAGATCCCCTAAATTAGGATCTTGGCATATCTCAAGGGATTGGTTTGAGAATATCTCTCAACCATCCATGAAGATCTCAACTCTCCTTAGGACTCTCCTTGAGACTAGGGATTGAAAGCCAACATGGCTTTGCACTAAATAATCCCTTTTAATTAATAAAAAATACATAATTATGAGAACCCTATCTCATGTATTAAACATTTTACAATGTCATTTTGCCCCTAAATATCAACAAGACATATCTCTAACATGTGAAGTCCAATTGACTTCATTCAAAATGCATCAGAAAGCTCAATGTGAGCTCTTTGTTGACTGGACAATGTTGGCAGTATTTGAAGCCGACTGAAAATGTGTCGACTGTGAATATCCTCCTGGATCAACAATATAACTCTCCACAGATATTGGTTTAATGTGTATTAATGGGATATCTCCTTGAGCGTTTCACTCATTAATGACAATGTTGACGGTTCCTGCATGGTGAGTTGTTAGCATGAAAGGTTACTAATTGCATATTAATAAAGAAGTACAAAGGTCGCAGGGATGGAAAAGAGCAGTTAAGGAGTGTCTAATTATCGAAAGTGGTCGGGCGGGATTCAAAATAGGTTTACAAGGTACAACCATTGGAGGTGAGGGCGCGAGGGTCAAATTATATGTCTCATAAATTTTTGAGTGCAATACACATAACACCAAAGAGGGCATGATAGGACAGTCAAGAGGGCAATTTGTATATCACAGAAGTTTGGGTAATGTTTGCAGGACATAGAACAATGGAGGTGTAAACATGAGCCCGCCTATCCAAGAACCCACAATTGAAAAAGTGGCTCAAGTATGGAATAGAGAAATGGTTGGGCGGATTCGTTTTCGCTAATATATTGAAACTTGTCATATATATCCCATTGCGTGGCAAGATATTTTTTTCATGTCTCTGGGAAGAAAAGAGAAGATAAATTAATTTAAATTCGAGGAGTCGAGGTTTAATTAAATTTAATTGTCTTATCGACGCTTTTTCTTTTTAATGGCAGTCTGTAAAGTTGTTGCATGATGAACTATTAGCATTAAACCTTGGTCGAGCATAGTAAACAGTGACTAAGAATTGGAGATTTTGTGAACCCGCCAACCCGAGGAACCACGAAAGAGATTCCATGAAATGGGAAAGTATGGAAAGTCATCCGACGGGCTTCAGAATTAGGGTGACAATGGTTCCCCAGGAGACGTGACTTCCCAAGGGTCAAATTGTATGTCTCAGAACTTGAATGAAAAATGTGTACCATAGAAGAGGGAATGATCTGGGAGTTAGGAGGTCAATTTGTATATGGCAGACCCTTTCGGTCCTTAATGACATGTTTAAGGTTCATGCACAGTGAAGTGTTGGCATTAAATCTTGCCAATTGCATTTCCAGAGAGAATTAGGAAGGTGGCGGGGACAGGGAATAGTAAGTAAGTAATGGATAATTATCGAAAGTGGTTGGTGACGCTTCGAAATAGGGATACAAGATACAACCAACATAGGTGAGGGCCCGAGGGTCAAATTATATCTCTCTGGAGTGTTGACCCCAGAACATGTAACATGGAAGAGGGCATGATGATGCATTCCTACGGACAAACTTTATATCGCAGAACTTCGGGTACTGCTTGCTATTCATGGAACATTGGAAACACAATCCTGAGCCCGCCAGTCCAGGAAAACGCAATCGAAAAAGTGTCTAAGTATGAAACATGGAAACGTTAGGGCGGACTCAATACATAGTAAATGTACAATGTCATGGAGATACAACCAACTTGGGGCTAAGTATTGAAAGGAATTGTGGATGGTTGATCTTGTGACGGGGCATTCCAGCAAACAAATTGTATATCGCGGAACTTCAGGCACTATTTGCAAGTCACAGAAGATTCAAAACACAATTTTGAGGCTGTCAATCCGGGAACCCGCAATCAAAAAAGTGTCCAAGTATGGAATAGGAAAACATTGGCCCAGACTTGTTTTCGCTAATATATTGAAATTTGTAATAACTTTGTCATTACCTACCAAGATCTTCTTTGCATGTTTCTAGACAGGTTCTGTACGGATGGTTAGTCCTTGAGACTTTTACTTATTAATGGCGATCCTTACGGTTGTTGCATGATGGAGTTTTAGTATTAAACCTTTGGTGTTGCATATTTGGAAAGAAGTACGAGGATGGCCGAACCAGGAAATAATGACGACGAATTGGATATTTCGTGAACCCCCCAACATGAGGATCCAAAATAGGGTGACAAGGTCTCCCCAGAAGACGTGAGGCCCAAACGGTCAATTGTATCACTTGAAACATTTAAATGCATAATATGTAACATGGAAGAGGGGATGATGTCAGAATCCGATAGTCAATTTGTATATGGTGGAGGACTGGGTGCCAATTGTTTCGTACCAGTGTGTTCAGTCGTCACTAATAAGAACATAATTAAAGTATATTAAGGAGGGTGGGGAGTTAGTTGGGATGGAAGGCAGTGACAGATACTTTGAAACATTTGTGAACCCTGGTAGAGTGAATATTTTGATTTCAAGGAGTCAACGGTGGAATTGTAGATCACAAAAGTTTTGAGTGCAAGATGTATATCACGGAACAAGAAGCAACATATTTTGAAAGTGCCAACCCAGCAACCGTGGCCATAAAATTGGCTATGTATGGAAAGGAACAGAGGTCGGTCGAATTTGTCATGTGAGGATATATATGGAGATGAAGATATGTCATCCCACCAAAAATTAGCCAATTATCTGGTCATCGGGTCCCGGGTTTGCGGTATCCAACACTTATGTCCCCTGTTCCATCATATACATCTTGCATCTAAAGAAATTTTGTGATCTGCAATTTATACTTTTACTAATGAGAACTCATCAGGGGTTCGAAAAGATTGTCATTAATAAAGGAACAACATATTTTCTTCTGTGAGATACTTAGCCCTTTTCCCCTTTTCTTCTTCCTGTCTATTATCACTTTCTGGTTATATACTTAGTCGCCTTTCTATGATCATAGGTTCCAGGGTTGGTGGGCTGACATATCTTCATCTCCATCTATATCCTCACATGACGAATCTAACCGACCATTGTTCCTTTCCATACTTAGCCAATTTTATGGATGCGGTTGTCGGTTTGGCACTTTCGAACTCTATTGCTTCTTGTTCTGTGATATACATCTTGCAGTCAAAATTTATGTGGTTTCAATGAAATTTGTGAACCGAACAACATCCTGCAAATTGGGAGATGCTTTACATTTAAACCAGAAATAATCTATTAATCTATATTAATATGAATGATATTGGAATAAATATAAAAACTTTCTCTTGGCCAATACTTAGCCAATTATCTAGCCATCGGGTCTCAGGTTTGCGGTATCCAACACTTATGTCCCATGTTCCGTCATATACATCTTGCAGCCAAAGAACTTATGTGATCTGCAATTTATGCTTTTACTAGTGAGAACTCACAAGGGGTTCGAAAATATTGGCATTAATAAATGAACAGTAGATTTTCTTATGTGAGATACTTAGTCATTTTCCCCTTTTCTTCTTCCTGTACATTATCTCTTTCTGGTTATATACTTAGTCTCCTTTATATGATCACAGGTTCCAGGGTTGGCAAGCTGGCATATCTTCATCTCCATCTATATCCTCACATGACGAATCTGACCGACCATTGTTCCTTTCCATACTTAGCCAATTTTATGGTCGTGGTTTCCAGGTTGGCGCTTTCAAACTTGGTTTCTTCTTGTTCCATGATATACTTCTTGCACTCAAAACTTCTTTGATCTACAATTCCACCGCAGACTCCTCGAACTTGCAAGATTCACTCTAAGAGGGATACTTTGTGACATATACTTTGAGACATTTGTGAAACCTCGTAGAGTGAATCTTGTGAGTTTGAGGAATCTGAGATGGAATTGTAGATCACAAAAGTTTTGAGTGCAAGATGTATATCATGGAACAATAAGAATTCGAGTTCAAAAGTGCCAACCCGGCAACTGCGGCCATAAAATTGGCTAAGTATGGAAAGGAACAGCGATCAGTTGGATTCGTCATGTGAGGATATAGATGGAGATGAATATATGTCATCCCACCAACCCTGGAACCCATGATCATAGAAAGGAAACTAAGTATATAACCAGAAAGCGATAATGGACGGGAAGAAGAAAAGGGGAAAAGGACTAAGTATCTCACAGAAGAAAATATATTGTTTGTTTATTAATGCCAATCTTTTCGAACCCCTGGTGAGTTCTTACTAGTAAAAGCATAAATTGCAGATCACAAAAGTTCTTTGTCTACAATATGTATATGACGGAACATGGGACATAAGTGTTGGTTACCGCAAACCCAGAACTAAGTGACCAGATAATTGGCTAAGTTATTGGCAAAGAGAAAAATTTTATATTTTTTCCAATAGTATTCATATTAATATATATTAATAGATTATTTTTGGTTCAAATGTAAATCATCTCCCAATTTGCAGGATGTTTTTCTATTCGCAAATTTCATTGACATCACGGAAGTTTTGAGTGCAAGATGTATATCACAAAATAATAAGCAACATAGTTCGAAAGCGCCAACCCAGCAACCATGGCCATAAAATTGGATAAGTATGGAAAGGAACAGCGGTCGGTTGTATTTTTCATGTGAGGATATAGATGGAGATGAAGATATGTCAGCCCACCAACCATGGAACCCATGATCATAGAAAGGTGACTAAGTATATAACCAGAAAGTGATAATAGACAGGAAGAAGAAAAGGGGGAAAGGGCTAAGTATATCACAGAATAAAATATATTGTTCATTTATTAATGCCAATCTTTTAGAACCCCTAGTGATTTCTCACTAGTAAAATCATAAATTGCAGATCAGGGAAGTTCTTTGGCTGTAATATGTATATGACGAAACATGGGACATAAGTGTTGGATACCGCAAACCCGGGACCTGGTGGCTAAATAATTGGATAAGTTTTGGCCAAGAAAAAGTTTGTATATTTATTCTAATAGTATTCATATTAGTATATATTAATAGATTATTTCTTGTTCAAATGTAAATCATCTTCCAATTTGCAGGATGTTGTTCGGTTCGCAAATTTCATTGAAAACAATAAGCAATAGAAAGAAAAAATTTAAAAAAATAAAATAATATATATATATATATATATATATATATATATATAT
>JZKD02S1790606.1:0-17435 GCA_000966675.3 Picea glauca | reverse complement strand
AAGAATGAAAGCAAAACGGGTCCTCCCATTTCTTTCTTTAAGTATAGGGTGGGTGCCACATAAGTATGGCCTATGACAAATTATTCTTCCATGTAAAATGTAAGGAACAAACAGAGTAGCCTTTATTTAAATCAGAATGTTGGGCAGCATAAAGAAAAGCTTGTCGTCCATGTTTAACGACACAGAAAAATAAGGTTCAAAATAAAATGAAAAGAAATACCAAAGATTGGAAAACACCATAAAAAAAACCGCAAATATTCTATATTCAAATAAGCTGGGTTACAAAATACAGTTGATATTATTTGCCACAATGACTGCAGTTTGGCTTGTCACCGACAAAAAAAAAATATGTGCAATAATGAAGCTTGTGGATAGTCTTTATAGATTTCAACTTGGCGATCAAATGCTTGATTCATAAAAAAATGAGTTGAATATCAATTTCAGGTCTTGGACTTCATTGGTGCTTCCAACTAGATCTATCCCATCTTTTTTAATAGCTTGTCTCTTCTAGATATGGTCTGCCTGCATTGGTTGGTTATTCAACATTCCATACTTTTTTAAGTGTTAATTTCCATCTGTTGTCGAAAACTTGGGGTTTAAGGTGCCTTCCTTGTAATGTTCATGATCATTGACATCTGAGACAACTTAGAAATGTGATTCAGGCCCAATTGAAAGACGAGGGAGTTTTTTTTTGTGACATCATCTTTGGGGGAAACAAATCCTATTAGGCAACAAAAGTTGAGACAAAAAAAAAAATCAAGTATGTTGTGACTGTTATTCTCCCTATATTCGATCATCTTTTTAGTTGAAAATCTTGGCTGAAGATTTGTATGTTGAAATTATTTGTTTTATTACTGTAAATTGGAAGGGACATCCAACCCAATTGCAAAATGTTCCTCTATTGAAGTACATAGCTTCTTCCAGCAACACAGATCTGGCAAGTGTATCAAATGACACAGATCACATCAGAATATATCTTTCGGTGTAGGGTTGGTAGACATGGCGGCCCACAAAAGGTCTGGAATGTTCGGAAGTGACGCCAAATATTACTCCATGCCTGAATACACTCAAAAGGAAATAATAAAATTGGATACCCACGAACATGAGAAACTGTATGCGCGTTTGAATCAACATTCTAAAATTACAGAACATTTTATGCCAAAGTTGTAACAGAATTGACAGACAACCATTTTCTATGACAAAGAGTATTGAGCGACCTTTGTATGCAATAACAGACTCGACATACAATCAACTTTCGATCACTACTAATACTAATGTCAAGTGTAAGAAGTCGTGATCCCATGTTCCAAGTAGTTTCACCTTCAGGCATCCACATAGGCAGTGACCCCAAGCTCCAGATAGCTTCAGCTTCGAACATTGACATTGGCGGTGGAAATGGGAACAATGTTATTGACTACAATGCGACAATGCGGTGAACAAGCAGGGTTGTAATTTTCAAAGAACTTAAACTGCAGGATTGTCAAACCTCCAAAGAATATCGAATTTAGTGTTGCTTTCTCATGAAAACTACAATGTTGCTTTCAGTCCATAAATCTTTGGACGTTGGGTGTCATGTGCGATAATGACATTGACATTAGGTACATGTCAGACATCTATTATTTGACATTGCAGTGTTAATGCAATTTCCATAGTGGGCTACGGCTCAATTGCATTGGCACAAGCAACATTAATTTGGTGATTAATTAACATCCTTCAAGGACGTGAATCCCAAACAGTGCCTAAAACTTTTTGAACAGTTGTCTGTTCAAAAAATACATTGTTCTATATTTTAAAAAATAAGAAATTGTATGGTTTGAACATTTTTTTTTTCAAATATTGCATCAACTGCAACATAAGAAATGCATTTTCCTTATCCAAAGCAAGGGAAACAACAGGAAGATCGAAATCAAGTGGAAACATCTCTGGAATACACCACTACATTAAGGTCTCTTATAAAGAATGAAATAAAATGATTACATGAAAGTGGTAGTAAAAGGTGATTTTCAGAAACCAAATCATTACCTGAACACGTGAAACTTCTTGCAGAAGGTGGTAGTATAAAGTAATCCCCAGAAAGTGTTGCAAAGTCCATAATACAAAATTTCTTCCCATTAACTTTTTCCAGTTACATGTCGATGCAGGGATTAGAAAGTTTTTAGAGTGTCGTTCCCTGGTTATATACCCACCTTCAAGTAGGAGGGGAATATTCATGTAAATAGGGGCAAGCCCATCGACCCAGATGCAATCATATGCATAGGAATAGTAAAATAAAAAATGTGCAGTAGAGATAGAAATTTGATTGTATGTGGAGTTTGTAACTACATCCAAAGGATAGTGAACAAACTTTGACAAATAATATGGTTTTCTATCAAGTTTTCTACCAGACCCAGAAGTAGCTCAACAAATTTTGAAATATAAACTTCTATAATTTTGGTATGTCATTTTAACCACCCATACAGTTTCTCATACTCGTGACAATCCAAATTTATAATTTCCTTTTGAGTATATTCGCGAATGGCGTAATATTTTGCATCATTTATGAATATTACAGACCATTTTGCAAGCCATGGTAAGTGCGACTCCTCTGGCGGAAGACAAATCTTTTGTAATCTGCAGAATTTGATAAACTTGCCAAATCTGTGTTGTTGGAAGAAACTATATACTTCAACGAAGGAGAATTTTGCAGGTGACCTGAAAATCCCTTCCAAATCCCAGTAATAAAACAATTTATATCAACAAAAAAATCTCCAGGCAGGCCTTTCAACCAACCAAAGCATCAAATACAAGGAGAACACCAATCAGAAGATACTTGTTTTTTTTTTTTCCTGTCTAAGTTTTTGTTGGCTAACAGAGAATTTTTTTGGCTCAAATCTCACGTCACATAAAACCATTCTCTTGTCTTTCAATTGGGCCTCAATGGAATCTCTAATTTTTCTTGCATGTCCATGACCAGGAACATTACAACAAAGGCACCCTAAAGCCCAACTCTTTGATGATAGAGAGAAATGGGAATAAGTATTTAAAATCAACACTGGAGGATGACAGTATAATCTTTCGTAGATTTTGGTTTAATTCATATTAATGGAAGATTCCCTCAATATCTATGCCAATATTTTTTAATATGTGCACTGAATAGTGACTAATAGCACGTATTAATATTCCCATATCCAAGCAGATTCTCAAATATGACAACCCGTAACATATGCACAGTATTAAAGAGCGACATGACGTCAAGACCTTTTTGGATGACACATTCGTGGATGGCAGCGTGGTAGTAAAATATTGTGTTGCTACTATGATGATGCCTTTAAAAAACTAAAATAGCCAACACTTTTTTTCAAATTCAAAATGCAAGAAAAAAAAAGTTACCAGTTCCCATAATATTCGCATGTTTATGCATTTTAATGGGAGATGTCCTCGAGCTTTCCACTTATTAAAGCCAAAAAAAATTAACCTGTACGGTCAGTTGTCACTTTTAAAAGAATAGTTAATGTGCATTTGGAAGGGTGAAAGGTGGCAGGGATGAAGGGGAGTGACAAAATGGTTTTAAACTTTTCTGAACCCGGGAATGAGTGAACCCGTGAAACTTTGAAGACTCAACTAAGTATGGAAAGGCAGGTCAGACAGATGGAGTCATAGTAGGTAGAGGTAGGGTTGCGAGTTCGAGGAGTCCGGAGTTGAATTGTAGAGCATGAAATTTTTGGGTGCAAGAGGTATACCTCGAACACGGGTTACCATAGTTCGATAACACCTATCTGCGAACCCGTGTTCATAAAATTGGCTAAGTATGAAAACGAACAACGGTCGGTCAGACTCGTGATGTGAAGATATAGATGGAGATGATGATTTTTCAATTCACCACACTGGGAACCCACGAGCACAGAAACGTGACAAATTATAGAACCAGAAACGCATAATAGAGGGTAAGAACAAAAGGGAAAAACGGGCAAGTATAGATGGAGATGATTGTAAAACCATGTAACAAAAAATCCAACTGCATATGCAGTACCCCAACATCGCAAAGTTTAAGCAAATAAGAGAAAGCAGCAAATAACAACCCAGTTAAGAAGCACCAAAAGGCCCAACTGCAGCCGCGAGACCCGAACCCTACAAAGTTGAATCAAACAACAATAAGAATCATCCAATGAACAAATAAGAAATCACCAACCAGCTGACCAAGAATGTCGGTGAAGAACAATATTGGCTAAACTCACTGCACACAAGATTGTATCAAAAACTTCGGAGGAAAATGTATTCTAACACATCTGTTAATCAAATATTTCAGGCTGTGAGACCTGTCAAGTAAAATTCAAAGTTGGCAGGACCATCCAAAGCCCTGCCACTGTGCAAGCAATTAAGAAAGGTGTGGTTTTCACGGTTGGTATTTTTCAATACTAAGAGCGATCAAAATCCTTTTGCATACCATCTTTGTATGTGATTACTACGATTAAAGAAGCAATATTGTAATGTTGTCTTCATATCATTCCTGATCGCCAATGTTTAACCCAAAACCTATCTCCATCATAGCCACAGTGACGCATAGGAAAAGGGAATCGTATTTTCTCCTCACATACAAATATGTTTTGCAAGAGGATTTCGACTCAGGCATCCCCGATAGTCAAATTTCCCACCTGCAAACTGCAGATAGAAAGCGAAGATAATCGTAGCACCCAAACCTGACCGTCAACAGGGAATGACAGAAGGCCAATGTTCCACACAGAATGCACCTCCATCATAGCCACAGTGACGCATAGGAAAAGGGAATCATATTTTCTCCTCACATACAAATATGTTATGCAAGAGGATTTCGACCCAAGCATCCCCAACAATCAAATTTCCCACCTGCAAACTACAGATAGAAAGTGAAGCTAGTCACGACACCCAAACCCTCTCGTCAACAGAAAACGATAGAAGGGCAATGTTCGACATAGAACCTACCTCCATCACAGCAACAGTGACGCATCACAAAAGAAAATCGTATTTTCTCCTCAAATACAAAGATGTTCTGCAAGAGGATTTTGACTCATCCATCCCCAGTAGTCAAATTTCCCACTTGCAAACTGCAAATAGAAAGCGAAAATAAACACGGCACCCAAACCTATCCGTCAATGGGGAACAACAGAAGGGTAGTTCCAATCGCGGTTGCAAAACCCCAAGTGTGCAAACTGCAACAAGACCAACAGGCAAACAAGAACAACACCAACAGAAAAAATAAGAAATCAGTGAACATGCAAGAAGCAAGCATGAACCAGTGAACCAACAATGTCGTTGAAGAACAATATTGCCCACATTGAATGCAGGGAACATTGCATATAAAAAAAATGGAAGAAAATGTATTGTAACAAGCCTATTAAGTAATCAAGATTACCGGAACCCTAGCGCTGAGCTCTCGCTCTCCTGGCTCTCCCGAAGGCCGTCGACTGGCGTCTCCTACCCTCCATCACTGTAATCACTCTCCAATGGCAGCCCCCTCGTCTCCAAATCTCGATGGTGCCCCTGGTAAGGTCGCGACATTGGTTGCGGGCCTCCTCTACCCTCCTTCGCAAAAGCAACAGTCTTCTATGGTGGCTCATCATGGTAGTGCTTCTCCTGGTAAGGCTGTGGCAATGGCTACGTGCCTCCCTCCCTCAGCTGCAACTTCCTCTTGTGGGTCGACCTCTCTTGTAGGTAAATCTCCGGGAGCCCCGTCGGCAGCCCCGGTGCCAACCCTCTCCTTCAAAGAGGTGGCTTCGCGTCAAGGGTCTATCTCCGATCTACATGCATTGGATCCGAAGGTTGCATCTCTCCAAGGTCACCCCTCTGGGCTGCATGCAGTAGTTCCTGAAGCTCCG
Organism: Picea glauca; assembly: GCA_000966675.3. Lineage (NCBI taxonomy): Eukaryota > Viridiplantae > Streptophyta > Pinopsida > Pinales > Pinaceae > Picea > Picea glauca. Next base: position 11,604 of record JZKD02S1790606.1, on the reverse strand, counting down.
GTAGTTTCCATTCCAATGCCACAAGAAGCCTTAACTCATGCTCGCCATTACAGCAGGCATGCTTTAGTTTGCAGATTCAATGGGTTTTGGCCCTCTCTTCCAGATTTAATCTCCTGGTTCTCCTCCGAATGGTACCCGCTCTTAGATGGAGAATTCATCCCCTGCCCTTGTGCAAAAGGGTTTTGTTGGGTAGTTTTTGATTCTACAAGTGACAGAGATAAAGTGTTTAACTCTGGGCCATGGTTCTGGGGCAGAGCAGGCCTATCCATGAAACTCTGGACCCCTGCCTTCGACCCCTCCACGGATTGTATCTCTTCAGCCCCAGTCTGGGTGAGACTTTCGTATTTACCCTTGCATTTCTGGGGGGATCAATCTGTTCATTCGATTGGCAATGGCCTCGGAAAGTTCCTATGCAGAAGTCTGGACTCCAAGCCAGCCCGCTCCACCTTCGCTCGAATCTGTGTGGAAATGGATTTCTCCAAAGGTTTCCCAGCTGAAATTATACTTCAAGGCAAGGACTACTCAAGGACCCAAAAAATCGACTATGAGAATCTCAGCTTCAGGTGTAGGAACTGCTTCGAAACGGGGCACTTAGCCCGTAACTGTGGAAAACCACCTGGGAAAAAAAGGTCGTCCAAGCCCACCTGGTGGACGGGGATACCAACGAAACCACATTTTGAAAGTAAGACCCTTGAAGCGGAAAAAGAGGCAGAAGTTGAAGACGAAATCAAACCCCCTACAAAAGGGGAAGTAGAAGACTCTCCCAAGTTGCCCAACCAGCAATATCCCCTGGCCTCAAGCTGGGCAGACTTAGCTGATAAGGAAGGCGCTTTAGGCCCGATGGAAAGCCAATCCATGGACCGGAACATTGAATGGAAAACAATGTCAAAGAGGAAAAAAAACATTCATCCTAGAAGTGATGTAATGACGCGAAGCCGTTCAGGATCATTGAAATAGTCTTAGTGTCCATGAACTAGTACTGAGTTAGGATCTTTAGATTTATGTTTTCAAGTTTACAAGCAATTCTCTATCGATGTATCGAACCCCGGTGGAATGTCCACTGTTATTAATACAAAGCTCCTCTAACCGTTTATGTCAAAAAAAAAAAAAAACAGGCCTATTAAGTAAACATTTAAGGTTGTGAAGCCTATTAGGTAAACATTTAAGTCTTTCATAACTTCTTTGTAAACATTTAAGAAAGAATGCAGTGTGGCAGGTCTCTTACGTGCGGAAAAAACATTTATAACAATAATAATAAAAAATTAGTAACAATAGTTCGAACAGGAGAGCCTATGTAAGAAAAAAAAATTAGTCAAAGGACAAACTAATATGAAGTCAACTTATAAAAAACTAACTATCTATCTTCACAACTTTGGATATACAAACATTTCAAGAAAAAAATAACAACTCAAAAAGACCGTATATGATCAAAAAAAATTGGATATGCTAACATATCAAACATTGGGAATAGTGAAGCTGGCAATAAGACCTCCAATCTGTTATCCAATCAAATAGTGACAGATATGGTATTTTTTATTATATAAAAATCAATGTTTTTAGTTCCCTAGCTCCAACAATAGATATTATGCAAATATTTTTATTCAAAGGACAAACCAATATGAATTCAATGAATTATTGATCGATATAGTCCCTCTACGCCTTCGGCAGGGACTAATAAATTTAGAATACCTAGGACAAACTAAACATAAAACCGAAGATCCCACAAACCAATGTGGGAATATTTTGGGTTACAACATTAATCCCAAGTCACTGAAGTATTCCCTTTAATAAAGTTAGAACAAACTAAACCTAAAACCCATGATCCCACCCTTTAATAAAGTTAGAACGAACTAAACATAAAACTCATGATCCCACAAACCAATGTCAAGAATACTTTGGGTTACACCAATAATCCCAAGTCACCTAAGTAATCCCACACCATAGGAACTAACTTGTATGGGTAACTTTAGAATTGTAACAACCCTTATCATAAAAATTATTTAGAAGTGATTGATAAACACAAAATATGAGTAACCATGCCACTTCACCATTATACATTTCTCACCTTATCCATTAAATAATCCAAACTACTACAATGAGAAAAACAATATTTTGAATAACACATCATTATGAATGGTGATGCCACTTCACCATTATCCATTTCCCACCTTATCTATTAAATAATCCAAACTACTACAAATGAGAAAAAGAATCTTTTGAGTAACACATCATTATGAATGGTGAGATAAACAACATGACCACAACCATCAATACCTAATGCATAGAGGTATAAAATATGAGTTCATTTGTAATGCATCTCAAAATATGTGTTATAATAAAAAACAAAGGGATAACCATAATTTAAGTGTTAGAGATAACATGAGTAATTTTTGAAGCAATCATCCTTTGCGCTCACTTATGTTTAGTGGGAGTTTGTCAAAAATCTCAAAAATGTGATATAGCATCATGGTTTTCATGGTCACAATATGATCATTTTCCATGGCAATGAAATTCTAATAAGGTATCTCCTCAACATCCCAAAGGGGTAGCAAGGACCTTATTGGTCATGGGTTTGTGGGTCTCCTTTTCTTTGGCTCATAGGGTTAATGGTTCTTTCTCCTTTGTCTCTTTTTCCAACAAGTTAACACATCTCTCACATTCATTTTTGGCATAAAAATAACAAGAAAGTGGAAACAACTAGTCACCTCATACCTCGGGGGAATCAACATTAGTAAGAACACATATGGTATACCATAAACATGCATGTCAACCAAATAAGAACCAAATTGCATACAAGACAACATGAGAGGGGGTCATTTATTTAACATAGAAACCAACTCAAAGATATATTCTTCTTAACAAATGAAATAAAAACTATTCAAAACCATTAAATAACTATGTGGTCATAATAAAGAAGGTTAGGCCAAAATGTGTGAAAAGGGAAACTCATTACTATGTGATCTAGATTTGATCATTATGTAATTTTCCATCTATATTGATACTTCCTGGGTGAAAAAATTAGAGGAATTGGCTTGTAGGGCTCATTTTAGCGACAAGTCCCAATTAGGAGATTTGGGGTCCAAAACTTTCTAGAGCCATTTTGAGGCAACAAATGGCACTTTTGGGGTCAAAAGTTTGTGAGCATGGCTCCCATCCCCTCAACATTTTTCTACACACATAGACCTTTTCAACGGTGTGAAAATCACCTCAATAGGAGCTCGTCTACGGAAGTTATGCCTCCTGCAAGTTGACCTACTTGTTGACCACTATGGTATCGAGTGGATGCCACGTTAGCCTCCCTTACTCACACATGGATAGTCACATGGGAGTTTCAAGAAGATTAATCCTTATCACTAATTAAGGGTCAAGGCATGCAAAAACCCTAACCCTAGACGACTATAAGACTATGTTAAATACTAGGCCACTAGGAGGAGAGGGGGTTTCATTCTTTTAGTATTGTACTTGTTCCATAGTTGAGAAGATCATCTAGGAGTGGGATTTGAGAGAATAACAAAGGAGGAAGACAATTATGTAGCAACCATTCAAGCCACAATATCAAAGGAAACTCCATAGTGAGTATCTTGTTCTTTGTGTTTGCATTTCATTATTGAAGAAAAGAGAGAAAAGCATAGGCATCACATTCTAGATGGGTTTTCACCCATATTAGGTTTCCCCATATACATCTTGTGTGTTGATATTTTACTTAAGAAGTTAACATTATACATAATTCTTTAATTATTTAGCACATTAACTGCATATAGGATAATTGAAAGAGAGACAATCACAGTTAAGATAGTAAATACAGATTTATCCTAGGAAGCCCTCTTGGGGGAGAAAAACCAATAACTTCTTCAATATAGATTCATCAACCAAGTACAATGCCAATACAATGCCAGAAAAAAGATAAACAGATAACCCTAGTTGTTGTGTATTCTCCTCCTCCAAGGATAGAAACATTTTCCTTGTGTTATGAGTGTGATATGAGTTTGTCTCCAAATGAGGTGTATGGCCTCGTATTTATACAATATGAACCGCCCTCTTAACATTTTAGGGTCGACTTGTACAAAAGTCAATTTTATAATAATACATTAGCCGCAATGGGGCCGAATTTACAAATGCAATTTAATATTATTCTTTTAGGGTTTTTACATGATCAAATACAATAGGAAGAATATCTTCCACAGCTAAAAAAAATTCAACACTCCTTCTTAGCAAGGAAGGTATTCTTCTGGCATGTCTATACACTTTGACCATTGACTTGTTTACTTTCACGAATCTATAAATCATAAGAATTTCAACAACCAAAACATACATCCACGACATCATCACATGTAGCATATATCTAGTGGGAAAAACATTATGAGACTTTCAACTATCTCACATAGGGTCATCCAACTCACACAAAATCTGGATCAACAACCACTCGCCAGCTCACACATAATCTAGATCAATGACCACTCACCTGCTCACACAAAATCTAGCATCTAGTTCTCACATAGGATCAGCCAACTCACTCACATGGAGTCTGGATCAACAATCACTCATGTACATAGGGTCATTCGTCTCACTAACACGGAGTTTGGATCAATGACCACTCATGTACATAGGGTCATCCATCTCACTAGCATGGAGTCTAGATCAATGACCACTTATGTAGAACTAGGAAACTATCCTAAAGCTATCCCTTCTGGTTGGCACACCATGCATCCAACTCACATAGAACCCGAGCATCTAACCATGAGGTTTAGGCGATGTAGTGCGTACACACTACCCATCTAGTTCACACAGAACTAGGAATCCTCCAACCACACAGTTGGTCCACTAGCTCAAAATCTAGGTAACTATCAGTCCCAAAGAATCAGTATACTACTGACCTTGTGCGAGGTTATGTTGATTTGTGCCACAGCCAGTAACGTTCTCATGAGTGAATGCTCTATTTTTTCCACACTCTGCATGCTACTACCCCTAGAGTCACATATGTAACACATCACTCCCTCTTACTAGGGAGGTCCTTCTGGACCACGCCAAGCTTGTCCCTGAAGTACTCAAACTTTACTCATGAAATAGGCTTGGTCAACATGTATGCTACCTGCTCATCTATAGACACATACTAGAGCTTCACAGCTCCTCTATGTACCATCTCTCAGATATAATGGTACTTGATCTCGATATGCTTTGAATTTTCATGAAACCCTGGATTCTATGACAACATTATGCAACTCTGGTTATCACAACATATACAATTCACCTCTAACTCGAGATCAAATAGCCCTACAAGTAACTTCTAAAGCCACAAGGCTTTGCTACTAGCTAAAATGCTACTATATACTCTGCCTCGACCATATTGAGTGGCACACTAGTTTTCTTCCTATTGAACCACACAATCACAGTTGATGACAAACTGAAGCAACATCCAGATGTTCTCTTCTGATCTGTGATACTACCGGCCCAATCTGAATCAACATAACATTGCAATCTTATCTCATGATCTGAAACATATATGAGCCCATAATCAACAGTACCCTTCAGGTACCTCAACTCATGTTTTTTCGTAATCAAGTGAACACTTCTAGGTTCAACCATATATTGATTCAATGTGTTCACTGCAAAAGATATATCGGGTTGTGTGTTCATTAAATACATCAATGAACCAATAATTTATATGTATCTGGTGACATCCACTATATCGGAAGATTTATCAATCAATAACTTCATATTTGTCACCGTCAGGGGAGGCATGGCCTTACAATCCATCATTTTGAATCTCTTCGGAATCTCTACAACATATTTTTCGTGGTTCAATAAAATCTCATCTGGTCTCTACCATACCTCTAGACCCAAGAAATAGTGCATCATACCCAGGTATTTCATCTCAAACTCTGCACCAAGCTTCATCTTGCAATCAATGATGAGCTTCTTGTCCCTTGTTAGAAACATGTCATCCACATATAATCGTGATATCATTGGACCATCGTCCACAACCTTGTAGTAAAGGTTGGAATCTGCTTTACTCTTGGTAAAGCATAATCTCATCAGGAAACAATCAAGTCTACCATACCATGCCCTGTGTTCTTGTTTCAATCCATATAATTCTTTATTCAATCTACACACATGTGGTTTCCTATTATGTGTCTCGAAACCTTGTTGTTGCTTCACATACACTTCCTCTTTTATTACACCATTTAGGAAAGTTGTCTCCACGTCCATCTAGTATATCTTCCACTTCATTATTGTAGTTATAGCATGTATGGTTCTAATCGAAGTGTATCTCTCCATAAGAGAAAATGTCTCCTCGTAATCTATTCCTTATTTCTAAGAGAAACGATGAGCCATAAATCTTGCCTTATATTTCTCGATATTGTCATTTGTTGAATGATTCATCTTGTAGATCCATTTTGAAGTCACTAATGACTTCTCTTTCGATCTAGGAACCATGCTCCAAAAATCATTCTTCAAGATGGATTGGTACTCCTCAATCATGGCATCCTTCCATTCTTTCTTCTTCGTAACCTCTTCATAATAGGTAGGCTATGCATCAATGATGTCACTTAACAATGCCATGTAACTAGAATATGGTTGTGGTTTCTTTCTTTCTCTAAAAGTTCCATCTTGAGCACCATATTTCTCTTCATCCTGAATAATCTCATGAGCCCAAGCTAGCATCTTCTTCTCTCGTGGTGGATCTACAGGTCTCTATGGTTCTGCCATATCATGATCAAATGGAATATGTTTTTCTGGTACAACATTTGTATCTGCAACTCTAGGAGCTTCAGGCTCCTCATCATGGACCTCATATGTATGAGTTTGCCTTGATCTAATGAAGGTTCCGTCCTCATCAAAGGTGGCATCTATGTTAATCTCAATCTGCCTATGACCAGGGATGTAGACTATGTATGCCTTCGATGTCTCATTGTATCCAACAAATATTCCCTTCTTGCATGAAGGGTCTAGCTTCGATCTCTTATCCTTGGGAACATGTACATACACTGGAAAACCAAATATCCTCAAGTGGTTGACCTCTAGCTTTTATCCTGTAAACTTTTCTTTTGGTTTCATGTTCCCAATTACACAGTGAGGTGTTTTGTTCGGTACATATACAACAGTCCTAGTTGTTTCTGCCCACAATTGCATCAGTAAGTATTGATCATGAATCATGGCCTTTACTGCTTCCATTATTTTTTGGTTCTTTCTTTCTTCCACACCATTATGTTGGGGATTGAAGGGAGTAGTGAGCTCCCTCTTAATCCCAACCTCTCTGCAGAATGCTTTGAAGTCATCAAAGGTGAACTCTCCTCCATTATCTGACCTTAAGACCTTTATCTTCCTTTCAACAATATTTTCTACAAGGGCCTTGAATTCCTTGAACTTGTTGAAACTTCACTTTTTACTTTCAAGAAATAAATCCAAGTCTTACATGAGTAATCATCAATAAATGAAACATAGTATACATACTCACTAGATGATGTGGTTGACATTGGTCCACATACCTCTGACTGCACAATATCCAATACTTCTTTGGCTTTGATGTCACTGCCTGGAAACAAACTCTTCATGTTCTTTCCTTGTGCACATCCCTTGCATACGCCATCATGGTTCACTTGAATCTCTGGAAAACCTATTACCATCTTGCTCACGATCAGTAGTGCCTTGTAATTTATGTGAGCAAGTCTTCTATTCCATAGCTCACTTGGATTTATTGTGTTGTGTACTAGAGTTGAATTTGAGTGTCCCTTCAATTTGTATAGACCTCCTTCTTGGACACCAATCATAATTACATCATCAATAGTCTTTCCTCTAGGCCACATGAGAACTTCACCATATACAAAGGAGAATCTAATCCTTTCTCTTCCAATACTGAGATGGAAATGATATTTTTCTTCAAACCAGGTACATACAATATATCTTTCATCTTCATAGGTTTTCCAGAATCCAACTTGTAGGAAGATTCTCTTACTCCTTTAATGGGATATTGATAGTCATCTCCAAGCTTCACCTTATGAGGTGAATCCTTCTGAATCAATTTTGAAAGAGAATTATTGTGACCAGTCATGTGCTTAGAAGCACTATTGTCAATAATCCATGTGTCACTTCCATGATTGGTTGTTCCTATAAGAGCTTATATCATAAGGTATTATTTATCATCTTATTTTTTTCTCTTTTGATCAAGTTCATCGTCTTCTGTGGTATGAGCATGGTGCAATTGATAATTTATTTTTCTGATCAGATGTTTTTTCTTGGGGACAATCTCTTGTAATGTGTCCCGTCTTCTGGTAGCTAAAACATTTGTAACTTGAATAATCCTTTTGATCTTTTTGAGTCTTATGTCGCTTATGGAATTTCTTGTGGGAATGAACTTCTTTCTTTCCCTTTCCTTTTCTTGCATGAGTTGAAAGTGCGTTCTCATCATTATTTCCCAACTTATCTTCTCTTTCCACCAATATGGATTCTTCTTGAGTGAAATCCTCCCATAACCTGCTAAGATTTGTTAGCTTTCTTATGGAACAGATACCTTGAATAAAAGATTCCCAAGAATTTGGGATACCATTTAATGTGGTCATTACTATCTTGGCTTCTTCAACCGATTCTCCAATGGATTCAAGTTGTTATTTGATCTGAGACACTCTCATGAAGTAGGATTGGATGGTCTCATAACTTTGCATCTTCACATTCTTGAGTTGTGTCCTTAAGGTCATCTTTTGGTTTATGTTCTTGCCTTCATATAGACGAGACAGTTCATCAAACATTTGTTTTGGAGTCTTCAACAATGAGACATGAGAGATCAAGTGATGCTTTATATAATCTGCAATGATCCTCTTTGCTTTAACCAAGTTATTATTGTGCTTTCTTTAGCCTCATCTCCTTCTGTCTCTTCAAATTCATTTTCCACAAATCCTTCTAGATCATTCTCTTACAGAATGGGCATTACTCTATACTTCCATGCTTGGAAGTTATCAGCTCCTTCAAGCTTATCATCAAGCTTGGTACTGGAATTCATATTTCCTGGAAAAAAAAAAACAAATATTGAAAAATTTGCAAAATATGGATTTAGACCTTACCAGAGGGTGCGTTATGCCAAGGTGAGATTATGTCTCAAATATTTGTTGTAGTTGTATAAACGTCTAGATCTAGGGTTTTATGAGGAAACTCTAATTTTTCTTCTTGAGAATTTTGTAGATCTGATCCAAGGAAAAAGTGTGCCCTGCTTAGGATAATTTCTTGGTGTACTTTCTTTGACCTACGTCCTTCAAAAAAGGGTGATGTCATCACTTAGGGTTTCATGCAAAAACACTAATTTTCCAACACTGCAAAACTAAAAAACGATTCTGTGGGAAAGATGTGATGAGCCAAGATGAGTCTTCCTGTAGCATTATCTTACCCAACGATCTATTCTTAGACTGTGAACTGGATTATTTCATAGTAGCTCTGATACCATGTTGAGATTTAACTTAAGCAATTAACAATACACATAATTATTTAATTATTTAGCACATTAACTGCATATAGGATCACTGAAAGAGAGACAATCATAGTAAATAAAGTAAACATGGATTTATCCTAGGAAACCCTCTTGGCGGAGAAAACCCAGTAACTTCTTCAGTATAGATTCATCAACAAATTACAATGTCAATACAATGCCAGAAAACAGATAAATAGATAACCCTAGTTGTTGTGTCTTCTCCTCCTCCAAGGATAGTGAACTTTTCCTTGTGTTATGAGTGTGAGATGAGTGTGTCTCCAAATGACGTGTATGGCCTCCTATTTATACAATATCAACTTCCCTCTTAACATGTTAAGGCCGACTTGTACAAAAGTCACTTTTCTAATAATACATTAGCCACAATGGGGTCGACTTTACAAACACAATTTAATATTATGCTTTTAGGTTTTTTACATGATCAATTACAATAGGAATAATATCTTCCGCAGCTACACAAATTTCAACATTGTGTTCATTTGTGTGGATGGTGTGTTCATTTTCTTAGTCTTTCACTTTTGTATTTTAGTCATTCCATTAATTTGAGAAATAAGCTAGTGATAATAAATCTGAGATCTAAGGAAATAAACCTGATAATAAAATACTTTTAGAATAATACAAGATCTATTGTGATGAGATATTCCAGTGGAATATCCATGGAAGTTTACGTATCACTATACATTAATTTTACTCTAATTGACCACATTTCACCTTCAATCGTTTAGATCCCTAAACCACCTTTACAACAAATATCAACCTTTAAGCCATACTTCAAAGTGTGAGTTCCTTCAAAATGACACATGATCTTGCTTCTATAATAAATCAAATATTGGCCTAAACTATATGCAAAAAGTAGTCAACTATATGCATTGAAAATTAGACTCAACCATCGTTCCTACAATTTTATGTTAAAATAATCCAAACCAATCATTGAACAATTTCTCAACAATACACATGTGACATACAAACAAAATATTACCTTCCAAACAATCATTGTGATCCATCATAGAGGTAGGTGCACCACCACACAAGTTGAACACTTTGGGAAATATTGATATCAATAGCATAAGAGTCAAGAATTGACAAAGGAAACCACTTGAAGGGGGCTAAAAAAAAGTGAAGGCATGACATAATTATGCTTGGTGCCAAATGAAGGACAAAACAAATTAAGTTCATCTAGGGAAGAAAACAAATGGTTCAACAAAATAAGCATAATCCAAGCTCGAAATCAATATCCAGAGATAGGCAACGAAGGGAAAACGGATTCTCAAATGAGTACACACAACCCAAACCCAAGGTCAAAACATATAGGTTGTATACCAAAATTTAGTGATATCCATAACAATACAAAACTCATGCCTAAGTTAGATAATTTTATACAAAGGTCAAGTGTGGCCATTGGTAGAATGACCAAACTTTAATTGCATAGATCAAGCATACAATATCAAGTGTTTTACATATAGTCTCCTCATCATGATGAATTACATATAGTCTCCTCATCGTGATGACAAAATATAAACACAATGCTTAAAAGAAGACGAGGTTGAAAATCATAGGTTGGGCCAAATGGTGTCTTTATAATGCAAACAATGGGTCTCCAAACCCAAATAATAGACAAGTTTGAAAGGAAATGAAGAGGGGAATTACATAACATAATATGGGATTGACCTTACCCATTAATAATCACTAGAGATAATTCATATATGTTTGTCCCTTTAAACATATATGTCCATGATCTCCATTGGAATGATAAACAAAAAAAATTGGTGTGGGAAGAAGGACCAGGCCTTGGGCATGATTTGTTTATGAGTTCGAAGGTTGTAGCCAAACTAGCTATAAATTAGATAAATAAAAAAACATAGGGCCAAAATATAACTATGGGAGGTTCACGAGTCTTAGCCTCGAAGAATAAACTAGTATAATGACTCAATTCCATGAGTGGTGGACCAAATAAATATTGAATAACAAGGTATAAATGTAGTAAAGAGGTTTGATAATTGGCCCTTGCAGGCCTCCACTTCCAAATTCCACACCAAACACTAGAGTTGAATCCTCACTCAGAATACGAGGGAAAAAACATCTGAAGGCAGGTAGAAAGCGAGGTGTCTCATAACACTCCCAAATATCCC